>CM046363.1:11169145-11357293 GCA_025413025.1 Ficus hispida
CATCAGGCAGTATATTGAACAAGGACGGGTGAAAAAGTGATCATACTAGAAACTTGAGATTTAAGAGCAATTATGCATGATTACAATCGACAAAATATCATTTGATAGCAAAATCAGGAAAAACAGAAAAGCTTGATAGCATTTTTAAGCAAATTGGAATTGGGAAACGACTTTCCAGGACAATCAATATCATGGCAGTAAAAGCAGTTTGGCTGAAAGAGAAGTTTCATTCAAGGTAAACCACGAAACATGACAGAGCACAAAATAAAGAGTAACAGAAAAACTTAAAACTACAAGGTCAACCAAGTACAAAAGTGATTTACGGAATAAATCAGTAGAATGTATCGAAGGAGGTACAAAAATATTATCTTGGGGAGGTTTTTCAGTGGTGATCGTTGGGACTCAAAAACTCATTGCTGACTTGGGAAAGCAGATGATCAAATTAGGTAACTCACTGGACCCGATCAAGATGATCAAATAGGTGATTTTAGAAGATGAAGAGACTGAAGCATCATGTCTCTATCAAAAACGAGAGATGCTAAAGCATCACGTAAGATTTACCCCTAAGCAGTTTACTAATCCTAATATGAGCAATGCTTAAATGGGAAGTTCCTAGTTCAAATATTAGAATTGTAAGGAGAAGAAACGATAAAAAGTAATGAATGAGGCTTCACTATTTTCTCTAAATAAATAAAATTTCACCACTCTAAAATAAGTAATAAAAAATCAAGAAAACGAATTTTAATACAAAGTTATAAGCATGAAACACGACAATAAGAAATAATCCACACTGAAGTAGAATTGTGATTGTAATAAATGAACTTTTACTTTTATACTGACTGACATTATAAGTTAACACTCATATATAGTTGTATGTCAATGCAAAAAAAAAAAAAAAAATGGGATACAACTTCACTGTATAAGACTATCTATAATGCATGTAAGTCGGTGAAGATATAATGGTCAAAGAAAAGGAATTTACACAATAGCATATCATGATTAATCGTATCCTACCACGATCCTGAAATTAGACCGCTGTGATCCCGAAAATTCTGGTCATCATGGGTTAGCCTAGAGTGTACCACTGGTTTTCTCACAAGACATTCAAGAAAATCACTAGAATACGTACATCTCACTAGGACATTTAAAAAATCACAGAAAACCCGCCAACGACTAGTTTTCTCATCCGTTTCCTCACAATGGTGAAGTTGCAGCCTCGCGGGGATCTGGCTATAAGGAGTAGGACCTTGCCGGACTTGCCACTGATTTCTCCGTCCTCTTCGACCTGAACAGCCAGATCTCTGGTAGGCGGGTAAAGGGGCGGGTTTGTGGTAGTAGAGACGAAAGACAAGGATGATTTTTTTTTTTTTTTAAAGCAGGGGTGGTTTGTAGCACCAATTTATTTATGCGCATCAACATAAAAAAATTACAAAAACCTTGTACGGGTGGAAAAACTCAATCCAAATATTTGAAGGGCCGCATTTACAACAATTTTAAAATAAAGAAGGTCACTTGTAGTTATCGACAGTGAACATAGTCACAGACACGAACAAAGTCAAGAGTATTACCACGGCCTACTCATTTAAATGATCTGCAGGATGAGGAGCGCCATTAAGCCCATGTTCATACCGCAGACAAATGTCGTCAGGTATTTTAAAACAAAAGCAGAAAAAATAAAAAATAATCTTAGCAGTTTTACTGTTCTTGGCTTAGTTGAGCTTCATAATCCCTGCAGGCGAATATTTCACTGTTCTTAATGAAAGCTTCCATAAATTGAATATATCAATGAATGCAGGCATCATTTTTCCACGGTCACGGCTACGACCAAGAACACACCACAGACACGGGCACAGCCAAGAGTATGATCATGGCCTCCTCACCCTCGTCCTCAGTAGCCAAGCCCTCCCCATTGCACCATGCCCCCTCATTTTACTCACAGTCTTCTCATTCCTCCACGACGTCCTTCGCCACGCCCTTGCTCCATGACCGAGAGTCGAAAATGGTTTCAACGTCTAGAGTTTGTCAGAACAGGCTTCCTAATGAAAAAGTATAGTTTAATTAGAGTTAAACTTAAACTCCAAACAAAGCCTACATCTACGCATCATCCTTAAAAATTTAAAATTCTTTGGAAATTAATTCTTACATCCTAGTCAACACTAAAAAAGTTCTCAGCAGCCTTTTTCTACTCTTAATTCAATTCTTTCGCCATCAACTAGTTGAGTTAAATAATCCATAAGATAATGAGCGGCATTGGGCCCATGTTCATACCGTAGATAAATGCCGTACGTCATGTATTTAAAAACAAAAGCAGGAAAAATAAAAAATAATCAAAGTAGTTTTACTATTATTGGCTCAATTGAGCTTCATAGTCCCTGCAGGCAAATATTTCACTATTCTCAATGAAAGCTTCCACAAATTGAATATATCAATGAATGCTGACATCATTTTTCCATGGCCGTGGCTATGACAAAGAACACAACCATAGACACGGACACAGCCAGGACTATGATCACAGCCTCCTCATCCTCGTCCTCCGCAGCCAAGCCCCCCTCGTCTCACCATTCTCCCTCCTTTTACTCCCAGTCATCTCCTTCCTCCACGACGTCCTCCGTCACGCTCTTACTCTATGGTCGAGACTCGAAAATGGTTTCAACGTCTAGGGTTTGTCAGACCAAGTTTTTCTAATAAAAAAATACATTTTAATTAGAGTTAAACTTAAAGTCCAAACAAAGCACACATCTATGTATAAGTCGAAAATTTAAAACTATTTAGAAATTAATTATTACATCATAGTCAATGCTAAAAAAGTTCTCAGCAGACTTATTCTTCTCCTAAGTCAATTCTTTCTCCATCACCTAGTGGAGTTAGATGATCCATAGGATAAGAAGCGTCGTTGGACCTATGTTCATACCGCAAACAGACAACGTCAGGTATTTTTAAAAAAAAGTTGTAAAAATAAAAATAATAAAAGCATTTTAAATTTTTTTGGGGGAGTCTTACTTGAAGAAAATCAGCACTCTGTCTTAGATGTGAGGATTTCTAGCCATCATAAATCCCTTCCACATCAAAAAGAAAAAAAGATAAAATTACATAATTTTTATTTTACAATATGATACTATATCTTTTTACTGAAAAAAAAAAAAAAGAACATTTAGTGCAATACAATAATAATTTACACTTGTCACTATTTTCAAAAAAAAAAAAAATTACACTTACCACTTGGAATCTAATGAGCTTCAAACAAACACAGAATGCAGGTACTTTGTAGCCGAGGTTAATAATGGAAAAGTCATTGAATGCTGATTAACAGTAACATTAATCCTAAAATTTACTTTAAAAAAAAAGCAATATTAATCCTAAAATAAAAATAATATTTTCGTATATTTTAATTATAAAATTAAAAAAAAAAAAGAGAGAAAAGAAAAGGAAGAGAAATTCATGCCCGTTACGAAAAGCATGATAGTCATGCTAATAGGAAAAAGAAAACGAAATGACAAAAAGAAAAAAATTCAAGATTAAAAATGAGTAAATAAAAAAAATTATTCCAAAATAAACATACAAAAAAAAAAAAGGAATCAAAACATTAAAATATTACCCTTCTTTTAAGTAAATCACTTCTTCGGCTCAGGTAAGCTCATAGTCCCTGCAGACGAATATTTCACTATTCTCGTTGAAAGCTTCCACATGAGGAAGATTGAACATGTCAACGAACTCCGACATGATTTTTCCATGGCCAGGAACACAGGCACCGACACAGCCACGGGCAGAAGCATGACCACGACCTCCTCTCCCTCTCCTCCACGGCCAAGCCCTCCCCATCCCCTACTCCCCCTCCTCTTACTCTCAGCACTTTCCCTCCTTCACGACATCATCTACCATGTCCTCCACCACACCTTTGCTCCATGGCCGAGGCTCAAAAATGGTTTTAACATCTAGGGTTTGTCAGACTAGGTTTCCCTAATGAAACGAGTAAAAATGCCCGGTTAGTACTTTGTATAGATTTACATCTTCTGTCCAAAATTTCTTGTCCCAAATAGTATCTAACCACTCTTTATGTCACCTCGTGTAGATAAATTTACCCCACTTTTCCATCCAAATTCCGTTTATTAACCCATAAAACTCTCCCTCCCTCTCTTTTCTCCTCTCTCCTCTCCATGACTAAATCCCATTAAATTCTCTCTCCCTCCTCTCTCCTCCTCTCCCCTACTAAACCCCATTAAATTCTCTCTCCCTCCTCTCTCCTCTCAAACATTCTGTTGCATCTGTCATTTTTCTTTTTCTTTTTGAATCATTTTTTATTCAGAATATAACTTGTATTATTCTTAACTTGCTGTTACAAAACGGTGCATATGGAAATCAAAGCAACCAAACAACCATGAATTTGCTACGAGTTCAACAGGTAATAAAAAAGATTAATTTATATATTTTAACTTCTCATTTGAAAATTTCAAAAAAAAAAAAACTTTTCATTTGAAATTTATTATTTTTTGTGATTAGAATTTGTTTATCTCATTTGTAGGACCCTTTAGTTCAAATGAGGCATCAAGAATTTGGAACTTTTAGCAACCAATTTCACGTTAGAAGGCTGCAATAGTTATGGAAGAGGTTCTAGTTTTAGTTTTCATTTTCTAGATAAGTTTGTATTTTTTAGTTAAAATAGGATTATAAAATCAGTGCCCAAGTTTTTTTTTTTTTTTTTTAATTTCTCAAAGGCTTTTTTTTATATATAAATTCACAACTGGATGAAATCCATATAAGAATTGAGTTAAATTTTCATTTTTCTTATGATATTAGTTAAATTTATTTTTAAAAAAAGTTGGATACGATTTAAAAGAACGAAATTTTGTTTAAATTTTAATTTTTAAATTTGATTGATTTAATTAAAAAAAGTTGGTTAAAACAAACGTTACTATAGAAAAAATAAATCAATAAATAAAAATAAAGACATTATATTTTGAAAAAAATAAAAAAAAATGATTTTTTTAAAGAAAAATGGCAGTTGCAGAATGAAATAGATTTGTTTGAGAGGAGTGAGAAGAAAGGAGGGATAGAGAATTTAATGGGTTTAGTCGTGGGGAGGAGAGAGAAGAGATAGAGTTTTATGGGTTAATAAACGGAATTTGAATGGAAAAGTGTGATAGAGTTATCTATGTGAGATGATACGAAAAGAGTAAGTCCACTTTGTATAAACAGAAATATAGTAAATTTTACAAATGGATCTAAGTTATTGGCCCATTTATAGATCATACTGCGAATTTTCCTACATTTATGCAAATAGCACATCTATCAATATTTTGTTTAAAAAGAAAGAAAAGAAAAAAAGAAATTGAACATGATTCTATTCACATAAGATTTATGTAGGCTTTTTCACACCATTGTACCCTGAACTTATCTATCCCTCATTGATAAATACCCTTAATTAACAATATATATGTAAGTCAAATATCCACTTAATTCTTCAAAAATGATTTTTCTAACTAAAAAAAAAAATTTTTTTGCAAAGTTCCCCACCCCTCTTTTCCCCAACGAATCCCCGTCAACTTCCACACCAGATTGCCACTACCAAAAAAAAGAATTTTTTATCACAATACTTTCTTTTGACACCTTTTTTTTTTTCCCTCCACAGCCTTATGACTAATATGCATTTATTCACAATCATTTTGTAATAAATATCACTTTTATTCACTTTTTCGTAACAGTTAGAACAGATAAATGTCAAAATTAAATTAATAGATGGATGACTGAGTAATTTTTCAATAAAGTTTGTTAGTTTTATTAATAAAAATAATTATGTTTATATTTTTATCGATCTTGTATATAATATGGACATTTTGAATGGTTTTACAAAATTGAGGGGTAAAATGAAAAAAAGGTTTATAGATCAGGATTATCTTTGAAATTAATCTTAATCTTCAATGATATGTCATGTTAACAGAACAGTGAACCTTAGAGATGGAAGTTGACAAAAAGGACATTTTGACCGGTACTTTTATATATAACAGGAGCATATTGATCGGTTTTGCGAAATCCGAGGGCAAAATAAAAGAATGTATATAGTTTGAGGGATATTTATGAAATTAATCATATCCTATATACATAACGAAGCGGAACTTTTTCTCTCTCTTTCAGATCTATAAAAAAAAATTACAGTTTAAATCCCTGTTCCAAATAATAAATAAATAAGTAGCATTTTAATTGATACGATATATATATATATATATTAATGTTATATATTTGGGGAAAAAAGAATGCGCCACCAAAAGAACACTAGATTTATGCATTAAATTGCCACTTATTTATGTTAAATAAAAGATAAATCCTGTATAAATGTAAAATATAACCTAACTATAATTTCAGAGTTGATTTCATCACCTTTAATTAAGTTTTTTTTTTTAACCCGTAAAAAAAGGGCTGCATACTTTTTTTTTTCCTTCCCTTTTTTAAATCGTCCTACCAATGATAAGAATAAATAGTGCTATTTGTCCAAGAATTCGAATCCTGATTCACCTCCAAATATAAAGTTTCATTATCCTACTAAAACTCCGTAACCAAATACTAATAGAACTACATGTAATCCTCCTTCATCCTAATTAGTCTTTATTTTCGTATATGGCTATATATATATATATAAAAAAGAGATATTCCAAATGTATAATTGTATTTATCTCTCCTCTTTACCCCCGAAAAATTAGAAACAAAAAACCTCCAAGATTACCCTCCGTAAACCCCATCATGGACTACCGTGCCTTCGACATCTACCCCACATCCATGGAAGACCTAAAGCCCCAAACCTACACTCTATTCAAATCCAAATTCTACGCCGTCGTTTCGCTCATCACCGCCACATCGATCTCCCGGCAAACGTCACCCATCGGAGAGTCCCACGGTGGCTGCAAAACCCACTCGTGGGATTATCCAATGAGGTTCTACGCCGACGAGTCGAAACTCCAACAAAACTCCATTGTGCTCAAGATTCAGCTCCGGAGGAGACGAGCCCTTTGCATGGACAAGGACGTGGGAGAAACCTACGTCTCTCTTAAGGACCTTTACGACCAAAGTCTCTTCCAAAACGACGCCGTTTTTAATTCTTGCCCTAATAATATCAACAACAACAACTTTGGTCATGTTCATATGGTTGTCACGGCTTCAAGTAAGTACAAAGTGTGTTTCTCGTTCGCGTTCGGCAGTGTGTTTAGAGGGGCGGTTAGGAGGAATATTGGCAACGGCGTGGCCTCGATCACGCGGCAGTTACAGCCGGTGGCGCGGCGGTATTCGGTTTCCCCGTCGGCGCCGTACATAGGAACTATTAGTTATCATGATAATTACGAGCAACACTAATGTTGATCAGTTAGTATTAATTCTTGTTTGGTTCTTTAATAGATGTTATATTTATTCTTTAACGTTTTCTTGGATTTGGTTTTGATCATAGTACTTAAAAACTGATCATATTTATGAATATTCTTGATTGATTGAGTTATAGCGTCAATTTTCTTATGTATAAATCGGCAAAAACTGCATTACAATTTAATATATATATATATATATGTATATGTATATGTATATTTATATTAATAGCAACTATTACTAAAAAGAAAATAAAAACATCTTACAAATCCTTAAAAAAAAATAATAATAATAACCGAAACAAACAAAATAAAAAATCTAAACAAGAAAAACAAAAAAATTTAACCAAACAAGAAAAGTAACCTAAGATTTCCTTAATTTAAAGCTCGTCTCCTTACGAGCCCTAAACTTGTGAGAGTTTTTTTCTTTTCAGGCTCTTTGTTCATCTTTTCCCCCGAGTATCAAGTTCCAATAGTATTTCCCATGAACCTGAAACGATAATTTCCATCTCTTTCTATAAAAGAGACACAAGATATAATTACGTGAAAAAAGAGCATTACAATCATATTGTTCCTGTACTTTTTTGTTTGGATGAATATTCCTATACTCGTTTCCCAAAACAAGTTAATTATAGAGGTTATTTTATAATGTAATCAAACGTAAAATTATTATTAAATTGTATTTATAACCACATTGATACTAAATATCAACATTTTCCTTCTCTCGCTTTTTTTTTTTTCGGTTCCTTGAGTTTAGAGACTGAAATTAACGGTCTGATATAATTGTCTAATAAGAGAAATTGGAAGATGGTCATGAACAAAGTTTGCTTGAAGCCAGTGTATATAGTGAGTTATTTATTTTTTCTAAAGATGAAACAATAGCCACAAGAAAAGAATAATACACGTACGCAAAGAAAAAGATTACTTTGCCAAAAATCTCAATGGTCCAAGGCATATGCTCTCAAAATTAAATTATTGCTGATCCTAAAAAAATTAGTAAATAACTCAAGTTAGGACTTCAAGTGCGTAATGTTTCTTTTACTCTCAGGTTATTTTCAGAGCAACATAAATAAATATTCTTTTTATTTTTCATTTAAAAAAATATATGAACACAATTATTCTTTTTTTTTTTTTTTAAGTTTATACTTTGCGGAAGGGATCAAATATACAAGCATAATATCTAAGAACGTGGATGGAGTTGATAACTTTTTTTTGGTTAAAAAACAATTTATGTTTGTCAAATTTGTCAAACGTGCGCTTTTTTCAGTACATACAGAGAGTTTTTGTGAACTTTTTCTTTCTTTGTTTTTTTTTTTTTTTTAAAGATAATTGTATTTCTAATCAATAAAATACAAACATTAATATTGATTCACATGACCTCGTAACATTAAAAAGTTTAACCCAATTACAGATAGGTTTCATTAGTAAATCCTAATAAAGCATATGGGGGTTAACATGTGCATCGAATTCCAATATAAAATAAAAAAGACACATCAATCATCGAGCATACTATGACTTATTCAACAGAACCGTTACAATCAATGAAAAACCCTGATATATCAAAAATAAGATACCTATGACAAAAAGTCATCCCCAACATCTCATAGAACTAACTCTATTACCACATAACCAATCAAAATAGTGAGAAGATCATTTTGTTTTTTCAAAATAAAAAGAAAAAAGAAAAAATATATTAATAAAGCACAACACCTATATAACATAAATATCATTATCTTTATTTTAAGCAAACAATCTAACAAAAACAAGAGAAAAAACTAGTCCACAGGGATAAAACCTCTTGTGTCGAGTCAACTAACACAACTTAAAAGGCCAAAATGCTTCCTTTCAACCCCAAAGCCATCTCCACTAGTAAAGCCATCATTGTGCTACCCAGAGGAGTCTCATGGGCAATCAAGAGATGACATCAGATTCCAGCTCCAAAGAAAAACACTTAACCATGAATTGTTTTAACTCTAACGTGCATGAGAGAGAGAAAGAAAGAGAGAGGGTTGAAAATATGAATCAATATTAGGTATTAGTAATAATAATAATAATAATAATATGTTGAATAATAAGTAATGTTTACTAATCATCTTAAATAATGGAGAGCATAATAAAGTTAAAAATAACAAACAAAAAAAGGAAAATACATCCATTGAATCACTAAATATAATACACCCAAAGATTAATTTCATTTTATCGTCCCTAATTACAAGTTGGATTTTACTTTAGTTTTTGAATTTCAAAATATTTCATAATAATCGAACCATTAATTTATCTCATAATAGTCATTTTCGCTAAAAACATGTTAAAAGCATGATTTATATGTTTTACTCAATATCAATTTTATCATTTTCAAATCATGGATTTTAATTTTAGAAGCTGTAAATCTCAAAATACATGTGACTAATATTAAAATGATAAGTCGTGGATTAAAATGCATTTGATAACTTTTCAATTTTTAAGAATATGTTGAATGAAAAGGCTACAATAAGACAAATTGATATTTCAAATATTGATCCTTTTAATGTTCATAAATTAAAAATAAGATATGCGGCACTTTTTTAACATCATATTTATATTTATTTTTGATGATACAATACATCATCATTGATTTTTATATGATATTTTTCAACGAATCAACCTTATTATGTGATGACCATATTCTAAACAAAAAATTATTATGTTATAATATTTTTAATAAAAAAATTACATAAAAATTAATTAGTTATAAATTTTTAAATAAAAAATTACAAATGTCAATAATATCTTATAATTCAAAAATTATTATTATAAAAACAAAAAATTTAACCCTAAATCTAACCACGAGTATTTAACTTAAAACAAAAGGTGGGGCCCACACGTAGCGTGACGGCGTCGCCGATTGTTACAATCACCCGCGATAGATCCATTTTTTCTGCTACCATTTGCTTCCATGATCACCCTATCTTCTTCTTCTTCTTCTTCTTCTTCTTCTTCCTTCCCACTCTTTCCATCTTCTGAAACTCACCAGAATTCTCCACCCGCTAATCTCACCCCCGATGGCACAGATTCTCCATCCCACCACCCCCTCCTCATCCGTCCCCGAAACCCTAATCCTACCTGAATCGGAGCCCGAATCCGCCATCACCGACTCCTCCGCCGCCGCCACCGCGTACGCCATGTCCTCCGCCTCCTTCGACGAGCCCCAAAACCCCAACCCCAACCCTATCCGGGTCCCGGCCCGAGTCCCCGCCCTCCTCCACCTCTCCTTCAACCAGGACCACGGCTGCTTCGCCGTTGGCACCGACTCCGGCTTCCGCATCTACAACTGCGACCCGTTCCGCGAGATCTTCCGGCGCGACTTCGGCGCCGCCCGCGGTGGGATCGGCCTCGTCCAGATGCTCTTCCGCTGCAACATCCTCGCCCTTGTCGGCGGCGGCCCCGACCCCCAGTACCCCGTCAACAAGGTCATGATCTGGGACGACCACCAGTCCCGCTGCATCGGCGAACTCTCCTTCCGCTCCGAGGTCAAGGGCGTCCGCCTCCGCCGCGACCGGATCGTCGTCGTCCTCGTCCAGAAGATCTTCGTCTACAACTTCGCCGACCTCAAGCTCCTCCACCAGATTGAGACCATTGCTAACCCTAAGGGCCTCTGCGAGGTCTCGCACGTCTCGAGTCCCGTCGTCCTCGTCTGCCCTGGGCTCCAGAAAGGTCAGGTCAGGGTCGAGCACTATGGCTCCAAAAGGACCAAGTTCATCATGGCTCACGACTCCAGAATCGCCGCTTTTTCGCTCACGCAGGATGGCAGATTGCTCGCCACCGCCAGTAGCAAGGGGACTTTGGT
The DNA here is from genome assembly GCA_025413025.1 of Ficus hispida. Classification (NCBI taxonomy): domain Eukaryota; kingdom Viridiplantae; phylum Streptophyta; class Magnoliopsida; order Rosales; family Moraceae; genus Ficus; species Ficus hispida. The sequence goes on from CM046363.1 coordinate 11,180,315, forward strand.
CAGGATTTTCAATACTTTGGATGGTTCTTTGCTCCAAGAGGTAATCTTTTCATTACTTGATTAAAGTTTGGTTGACTTTTTTGAACTTTCTTAAAAGTTTCCATTTCTGAATTCTAATTGCACTTGGTTACAAAAATTTTGCATCTTTGAGTGTATGTATTGGTTCACTATCTGAGGATTGAGTCAATTTTGGGAAAATTTGCACTTAAATCCTTGGTTTAGTTTGTGAGTTCTTGAGTTTTTGTGATAATTTGCGTATCTAATCGTATTTAGTAATGTCGCGGGAAGGAATTTGGATGTAAGAGAGGGAAAAAGAATGAGATTCGAGGTTGATCAATGTTAAAGGTTTGAAAAGATTCAAGTTTGAAATTCAGAGAAAATGCGTGTTTTGTATTTTGATGCAGTTAAGGAGAGGTGCGGATCGGGCAGAGATTTACAGTCTTGCTTTCTCTTCGAATGCCCAGTGGTTAGCTGTCTCAAGTGACAAGGGAACTGTTCATGTTTTCACGCTGAAGGTTGATTCCGGACTCTTAGCAAATGATATGTCACGGAATGCGCCCGATTCCAATCTTGCTAATCCATCAGCCATTCCGTCTCTTTCCTTCATGAAAGGTAATACACGGTGCAATACATACTATTAGTTTTGCTTGAAAGAATTAGTATTACCAATTAGTAATATACAAAGGCTCTTGGAATTACGTGGAACTGGAAATTCAGAAACATTTCTGCCCCAAATGTTGTGTCCCCTACAGGCTTGTATCCAATTATGTTTTATTACTGACTGGATTAAATTTCATGAAGTTGTTTCACAACTTGTGCATTCACTTTGGCACTAGAAGCTTAGTGATGTACTTTATAGAATAGAAGGCCATGTTCATTCAAATTCTAGTGTGAATCATTCTCTACGGTGTTGAGTAGAACACTGTTGACAAATTGTGAGTTGGGAAAGGCAACTGGAGACAAGTAACAGTTTATACTTGATTGATATTTTCTGGTTTTGTTTATTGTTTCGGGACCTCATTTTTAGTCATGGTTTGCAGGGGTGCTACCAAAATATTTCAGCTCAGAGTGGTCTGTGGCCCAATTTCATTTGCAGGAAGGCTTGCAGCACATTGTCGCCTTTGGCCACCAGAAGAATGTAGTTGTGATTCTTGGCATGGATGGAAGGTAAAATAGACTATAATAAGAAAAATCCTGTAATTTTTATTACTTTTTCTGTTTTCCCATTGTATAGTAGATTCTTAATTTCGCATAGGCAGTTTCCCCTTGGTTCAGTTATGCTGCCACACTTGTTTGTGTTTTTTCCGTTAGGTTACATTTGAAGTTTCTGATAGTGCGAGATGTTGACCGGTATAAATAAAGACTAGGAAAGCTCTCTGATAGGAGGTTTAGGGTGTTAAACAAATTTATTGTTGAAGGCAGTATCGCTTTTACACTTGTTTGCAGATTTTTGTTTTTGTGTAATGTATTCAAAATTTGTAGAGCAGGGTGATTTTTTAGGAAGAAGCAACCATGTAGTGTGTAAATCTAGAGTAGTAAGGCATTGAGGAATAGAGAAAAGGCAGCAGAACTGGGACGATAAAAGGAGTGAGGAAAAAAAATGGAAATAAGTGTATGCTTTGCAACTGATTTAGACCTTAAAATTGTACAGAATGTGATCTTTTTGGGTATCATGGCAGAGCCTTTGGACTTGTTACTTGCTACTATGGTAGGGAGTAGGGAAATTTCGAGATATATTGTGCCGTCTATGATCCTAATGTATTTACCTATATAGTAGTGTAGAAAACTATGCATGCCCCTATGTACGTATGATTTTGAGTCTACTAAATGGTTGAAATCTGATTTACTTTTTTTCTCTTTTACCTTTGTATTGAATTTGGCTAGTTGAAATTTTATGACGCAAAATTGGGTGATTGATGCAGTTTCTATCGGTGTGAATTCAACCCGGTGAACGGTGGAGAGATGACGCAGCTCGAATATTATAATTTCCTGAAACCAGAACAAACTTTCTAAAATTTGTGGTAAATACATGAGATGTGTATTTGGTGGTGATTCTTGTTAATAGTTATGCTTTTTTTTTTTTTATTAATATTATCTCTTGAATTTCTTTTAGGGAACTGATTTTACAATGTGTAAATATATGAGAAAATTTAAAAGAACTACGATCTTTCAGTAGCTAGAGCTGTATGTAAATTGCAGCAGTTCTGTGCATGTGCATGGTGAATGCTGATAAGCAAATATAAAAATTTGCAAATTTCTGCGCATGTACATAGCTAATACCGTATAATACAATATATTACTCCATATGTCTGGATTGCTCGTTTGTCGTTGAAATTTGTACGGTAAATTATTTTTTTTTCCTGTATAATCGATAGAGTAAATTTATCCATATTGCGCATTTCTTTTAACCACTTCCATTCTTCGACTTTTGCCCCATTATTTAACTAGTACTTGCTAAAGATCCCTAATTCACAAAAAATATACTTACATGTGTATATATATATATATATATATAATAAATAAGCATTGCGTATATCATGCAAGTACCAAATTGCCATTACTTAATTACGGAAAAAAAAAATCCCATTACTTGGAGCTTCTAACGCTGCTACATTGAGAGTTTATATAACTTTTTCTTCTCTTTGCTTATTCCGAAGTTAAAATGCTCCGTGTATTCATCATATCATATAGTCACTGGTGACGCAAAAGTGGTAGACTGTAAAATGAGTCAAAAATTAAAAGAGAGAGAGAGAGAGAGAGAGAGAGACCCTAATATACAAGAAGTTCACCAGGCAACAGGTAATTTTGATACTTTAAAAAGACAAGGCAATGGGAACAACGAAATAGCATATTGAAAGGGGTATTTGATTAAGTCACATATTGGGATTGGACTCCTCGGGAATGACAGTCAACGTCACTAATTTATCTTTAGGTCTTCTGACGACCACCTTCAAGGCTTCCCCAACTCTGTCACCCATTGTTTCAATTACCTGCCACAGATTCACTTAATGTTAAATAAAACTTCAGTAAAAATAATATTGAAAAGTTTTTTCATTTGATATAACACGTTAATTGACGCGTCAAGAGGACCATGAATTAGGAGACACAAGTCAAATTCAGAGTACAAATGGGAGAAACTTCCTCTGTTGCTTGTTTTTGGCTTGAAAAGGATGGGTGAACCTTCCTCTTAACTGAAGAATTGTACACACTATCTTTTTTATTTTACCTTTTCCACCAAAAGAATTCCCACACCACCCCCCCCCCCCCCCCCCCCCCCCCCCCAAACCCCTTTTTCTTTTAAGCTCTAGCCTCGTAAGCGTAAAGTCACATTGGAGTGTAAATTTCACTAATTGTATTTTCTTTTTGTTTTAAGTTGATAGCAAAACCACTAGATTGCAAAGGAAATTAGTTGCTGATTGTTGAAATCTGAGTCCTTTTTTACATTTGGTCATTTCAGGCTTACAATTTTTTTTTTTTTTTTTTTTCACACTCTAGCATGTACTAGTAACAACGAGAGTAAAAGACAATACCTCCTTAATGCTTTCAACAGGCTTTCCGTCAAATTCGACTACGACATCCCCTGGATGGAACCCAGATCGATCAGCAGGTGAATCAGGAGTTACCTACTCAAATCAAGAGATGAATTATTAGACAAGGAATTAAGAATACAATAAAGTAGGGAAATGTGCTTTATACTTGGTGCTCAAATAAAATAAAATAAAATAAAAAGGTTATTCACCAGATGCAAGGGAGGTCAGGTAATCGGTATTTAGACAAGAAATTAGATAATACATCAAGAATAGACAGTAAACCGAGCTTGAGTTTACTAGAAGGGATTAAAAAAAAATGATAATATGATATTGTGTGTGATTGCTACGAATGAGATCAAATATCAAATATAACTGACATCTAGAAAACATTAGCAAAACCAAACATGGCATGTACAGATGTCACAAAGTTAGCTGCTATGTTCGGTTTTGATAACCAAACATCTAGAAAACATTAGCAAAAACTGCTTGAATATTTGCAACTTAGGGGAAAAGGAGCTGGTTTAGAACATACCATTGCTACGAGAATGCCTTTCTTGACATTTGGAAAAGTCCCATCTCTTTCTTTAAGCTGGGAGATGATCATCTCATTAAGATCAATCATTTTTAATCCAAGCCATGGTCGAACAACTCTTCTGTAGAACATCAAAATTAGGCATTTGATAGAACAAAATCCGTAACACGGTGGAATGGCAAACTTATCAAGCTTAAAGCAAGTTCAAGTCTTCACATTTAATCAACAGGCACGGAGTTATTCACAAAAGTAAGCTATATTGAGCTGTCCTACGCAAATTGGCACATACCCCCTTTTCTTGAAATGTTGTATAATTTTGGTGACGGAGTCTATTGGTACAGCAAAACCCAGTCCATCCGCAGCAAGCACTTTCATGATATTAACACCAACAACTTCTCCATCAATATTTACTAGGGGCCCGCCAGAATTTCCCTACATCTTACAAAGTAGAAAAGTCACAAGACCAATAATAAACATCCTTTTGGACTTGCAAACACATAAAATTAAACCACTCTTTTATCAGTCTCCACACTTGTTTTAACATCACATGATCACACCAGACAGAGAGAGAGAGAAAGAGAGAAAGAACTACCGGATTAATAGCGCAATCCGTCTGTAAATACTCTCTCCTCATTCCGCCTAGGCCCAAGTCACTGCTCTGACGGTCAACACAACTACATAAAGAAGAGATTAACAAAATAAGCGATAGGCACAAACCATTACCTAGACGTTCACTCTTACCAATTTAAGAGCAAGACATCGCATAGATTGTCACGTTCTACCCTAAAACATGAACCGATTTCAAAATAGTAATTATTTTATCGAATGCGTGCCACGAGGTACTGGTTATATGATGAAACAAATCCTCATAACCAACTTGCTTAAATTTGAACGTGATTAAAAGATACACTCTTTCCTAGCAGGAGGAAGAGTATGAAAAATTGAGAAAGATGAAACAATTTTGTTCCTTCCTTTGGTGGGTAATTCGCAACCGTCCTTCATTATAAGACAACTAGAATAGATAAACAACCTTACTATACCAGCAGTTACAGTATTCTGAAGTGAGAGAGGACATCCCATGGCTAGCACCCAATCTCCAGGTTGAAGCTTACTTGAAGAGCCAAGTTTTGCAGTTGGGAGCGGGGTTTTGGAATTTATCTTTACAATTGCAATATCAGAATGCAAATCCGCATTTAGCACCTTTCCCTCAAATGTCCGGCCATCTTGCAAAGTAATATCAACCTGCAACAACTTATCAGACTTACTAACCAAATGCAGCTATTAAGAAATTTCACTTGAAGGCTTAACATGAAAAGATCAAATCCAAACCAGTTTGAAGGCTTAACATGAAAAGATCAAATCCAAACTAGTGTCAGACAGTTCATTGTAATTATACACAAGTAATTACTATCACCTGTTCTTGAAACAATGATTGAGCGGGTCAAAAACAAAACTCGAATAGCCTTTCGTACGAACAACAATGAGAACACATAGGCAAACCAAGAAACCCAACCTTTCCATTCGACACAACTCTCGCTCCATGAAAATCAACCACAGCATGAGCACAAGTTAAGATGGTACCATCCTTGTCGATAATAGTGCCAGAACCTATACCCTTCCCGACCCCAATTCCAAACTTCCCTACAAAAACACAACTGAAATTAACAAATGACAACCTTAACACACGAAATCCGAGCCAGCTGAAAAAGTTGCTCAAAATGTGAAGTATACCCTGATGAATGGATATATTGACAACAGCAGGTCCAACCCTAGCAGCAGCACTGGAAATTGAATCTCTACCCAAGCATCCGGGACATTGTTTGGGGCTACTTTCGGGTACGGCAGAAGCTCCCTTTTCACCCGATGACGGGGTTGAACCAGCACTTAAAGAAAACAATGGAAGCATTCCTACATTTCCAACCCTGAATCAACTAAACCCGAAAACAAAACAGGTTAAAATGAACTTTGCAGGTGTGAGAAACATCAAGGGACGAACCAAATTGCCATTTATCCGTTCTCTCCCCCATCTTCCATGGCAGAGACAGTGATTCACGCAACGGCTCCGGAATCGACACCGATACAGTAGCCTCTAAAAAATTCAGTTAGTAAGATCATTTTCAGATACTTGAAAAGAATTGTGGGGTTTTCACAAAGCTGCCAGTTGACTTTTTTTCCAATCGAAAATGAACATGGGTTTTACGCAAAACAAACATCGTAGACAAAAAAAGAACAAGAAAATCAATTCCGTATGGAATTTTTCCCAGTAACGAAACGCATTTCATGGGGTAAAAATTAGAAAAACTAATTTAAATCCTGAATAGAAAGTTACCATTATAATTATTAGCGTAGAAAATTCCCGACCCTCCAGCAGCGATACTCAGGATCCGGAGAATGGAGCTTTTGTTAAAACCCGAAACCTTCCTCTGCCAAAAATTTATCTCAATATTACAAAAAGAATAAACGACGAGAAAACTGGTACAAATAAAGATGAAAATTGAAAGTGGTGGGAAAAATCGAAAGAAAACAGTAGTAACACCATGAAATGCTTCATTTGCAAACCAGATTTGTTGTTTCCAGAAACTTCCAACCCAGTCTCAATTCGCTTCCCCAGTTAAAACCCAGCATAAACCCCCATAACTTACTCTCTGGCTTCTGGGTTAAACCATTAGAACAGTGTAGAAGAAAAACGCTTCACTCTAAGAGCACGTCATAGCCCAAGCTTTTAACTAGCCCAAAGGCCACAAGATGTTTTTTTTTTTTTTTGCCTCCAGTTTTTTCATTTTTTTATTTATAGAATTACCCCTCACAAATTACATCTTTGAATTATTACCCACCTATAAAAAATTCTTTTTTTTTTGCCTCCTATTAAATAAATATGGACGAAATTTCAAAAAACAAAAATAAATAAATAGGGACGAGAATCAAAAATCCAACAAATATTAAAAAGAAGCCAAAAAAATTAACATAAACATATATGTTTAATAAGTTATTTTTCAACTTTCACTTTTTTTTTTTTTCCTGTTTTTGTCTTAAAGGAATCTGGGCTAAAATAGCAGAAAAAGGGGAAAGCAACAGTGAGGAAATAAAGAGAATTTCCATTCAAAATTAGAAATTTACGATATACCATAACAGGCTACATATTTGCATTACCCCAAAAAAGAAAAAAGAAAATTCTAAAAACATACCTAAAGATAAATTACAAGAACAAAAGGACAGTTTCTTTTTTTTTTTTTTTCTTTTTTCTTTCTATCTATCTATCTTTATTCTTCGCTTTCAGGCATTTAGGCGGCAGCCTTCTTGGGGGACTTGGCGGCTTTGGAAGGCTTCGCCACGGCGTCGCCGGAACCAGCGGAGGACTTCTTCGGCAGCAAAACAGGGTTAATGTTGGGAAGTACGCCGCCGCTGGCAATCGTCACTCCCTGAAGCAATTTCCCCAACTCTTCGTCGTTCCTCACAGCCAACAACACGTGCCTAGGGTTTATTCTATTCTTCTTGTTGTCCCTGGCAGCATTTCCGGCAAGTTCCAACACCTGAATAGGAACAAAATTCCAAAAATTTCAATCAAAATTGAAAAAAAAAAATCGAAAAGCTTTGATTTTTGGACGATTTCAATCCGGAATCGGGGGAAGTACCTCAGCGGCGAGGTATTCGAGGACGGCGGCAAGGTAGATCGGAGCGCCGCTGCCGGTCCTCTGGGCGTAACGGCCCTTCTTGAGGTAACGGGCGATACGGCCGACGGGGAACTGGAGACCGGCCTTGACGGACTTGGGGACGGCCTTCTTCCTCTCCCCGCCTCTTCTGCCGCCGGCGCCCTTGGTCTTTGTGGCCTCCATTGATGAAGATTCCGAGCTTTTGGGTTCCGAGAATCCGATAGAGGATTTGAATTGGAGGGCAATAGGGGGCGAAAATGAGAGTGCCTTGAGTTTGAATACGAGGCGAATGGTGGGAAATGGCGAAACGGACAAGGCTTTTATAGGGGAGGGTGACACGCTGGCGATCCGAGAGGTTGGGTTTCTGCCAATGGGATTGCAGTTGATCGGACGGATAGGGAGGCTTGACACGCTGGAGATCCTAGGGTTCTGGATTTTTTTTTTTTTTGGCTTTTTCTTTGAAAACGTCGCCACGTTGGCAATCCTTGCGTTTTCTTTTTTTTCCTTTTGGTTTTTTTAACTTATGCTCCTCGAATTTTGACATATTTCGTGACAAACCCCATAAATTGTCAAAACTTGCGGGTATGCTCTCCCGCGACAAGTATTATTTTTTTTATTTTTTTTTTTGGGGAAACTTTGAGAAATCATAAACACCATTTAGAGTTATGCATTGGGTGACATGCAATGTGAATGGAACTCAAAATTATAAGTGCCCTTGATATTTTTTTTGTGTTGAGAATTAGAAACCGATATTATTAATGTAAAGTATAAGGTAAGATAACTTTTATTGATGCAGGAGATTTTTCGATTAAATGAGTTTATTATTTATATTAAGAGCATAATAAATCAAAGAGTGTGAAGCGTTATTAGCTTCTGTAAAAACGTGAATAGTTTCAATCTAATGCATTATTTGCCTCCATAAAAACAGGATTTGTTTCATTATTAAAAACAAAATTTAAAATAGCAAACTAGATACGTTTGACAACAAGATTCTAAATTCATTAAATCGAAACTCAAAATGATTAATGCCTCGAATGCTATCTGTTTCATAAATGAGAAACCGTTCTCATTAGTTTAAACCATGAAGTGTAATAACAACTTCTATTGATATATGAGATTTCTCGACTAGATGATCTATATTAGGAGCATAATAAATCAAAAAGTTGTGTAACATTATTAGCCTGCTAATATAAATGTATAAGTTTGTTTTACTCTAAGATTAATAAAATATTAAATTAGACACATCTGATAACAAGATACCAAATTCATTAGAACTAATTCTCAAAAAAATAAATAAATAAAACCACAATTATTAGTCTTCTTAACTTGAACCATTGATAATGCACCAAATTCATATAAGAGGCCATAGCTTCAACCTCTCAAGCGACAAAGGCACCATCTAATTTCTTAGACGAAATTTGCTATGTCAAATTTAGTGCAATATCTCCTAAACTCAATTATGGATATGTTATTAGGATTACTATATGGTAGTGGTAAATTACTGGACTAAGACAATTATATTATTAATAAACTTCTCCTAATTTAGAAGTGTAGTTTTGAACAAAGCTAGTAACGGTGCTGAATTAATTGAGAGTCAATTAATTGAGAGATAATTAGAACAATAATTATTATTGGAGCTTGAATTTATTAATCCATGAGGTCTCTTTTGCTAGTTCAAATAATTTTTGGTACGAGTTAAGTAAATGAATTGTCCTCCGAAGTCCTCAAGAAAATAACGAGGTTACTCCCAATAACCTAGTTTGTAAGAGAAAACCTGCCAGATTACTCATGGTAACCCAATCTGCATCGCAGTCTTGGGAAAACGATTCATGTATTAAATCTTGATTCAATAGATTGATTTGGGTTACATGCAACAATATCATAAATTTAACACATTATTATATTTATATCATTCATAACATTAAAGTTGATAATTTTGTCATTTTATAACACTAAAATTATCAATATCAAAACATAGCTTTTTATCTAATTTTCTCTTGATTTGGTATATTGGTTTTATTTATTTTTAGTTTAAACATTGATCTATTATTGATCCTAAGCAAAATCCAAGGTGGAATTAAGTCAAGTGTTAGATCCTGATTGGTCGTGATTGGTCTAATTATGATTAAAATATCACATGAAATAATTTTTTCTTTAATGATTTGAATCTATGACTCCCACCTATTAAAAGACTAATAAAAGCACTCTCAGATTTCGAATGAATTTTAAAGTTAATACCTAAATCTTTTCCCACCCACTAATTTAGCTGGTCCAAATGGGTGGAAGGTCAGAAACGTCTTTGAGTGGATTTTGTTACACATTCATTTAGGAGGCATTTAAATCATCTTAAAAGAATTTTATATTATTCGGGCACTCTTGACGAAAGGTTCCAAACTCCTTTTAGTGTTTAACCATTCTCGGCATTTGGTGTTTGAGTTCATGTGATTCAACTCATGTTTAGGGATGGGCTGCTATTCAAAATCTTATAAAACGATCAGGTGATTATAGTTTTTTTTTTTTAAGTGATAGTTATCTTTTATATTGTTATCTAAATAATAGTGTTATATTACAATATTCTAAATCGAATATTACGTATAAATCAGGTTATAAGTTTCTAAACATAAAGTCACAATTACTTTACTAGATGTATATATCTATCAAATATGAGAACTTTGCTCTCTATATATATATATATATATATATATGTTTAACAGCAATATCAAAAAGGCCGCTAGAAAATTTTGTAAATGTATAAAATTATCACTTTGTTTAGATTTAAACATCATGACGGCCACGTGGGTGCTTTCTAACACGAGTAATCATTGAAATGGCCATGGCATGGAAATTTAATTAGAGTGTGTTTGCACGCTTTATTCAGTGTCAAATCCACACTCTTTAACTACTTCAAAGTTGAAATATCGAGTTTAAATATTCTTGTCTTAAGTTTTTGTTAATAAAATAAGATAATTAAAGTAGACAAATATTGGATTAATTAGATGTAAATTTTCGGCTTAGATTGATTTACAACTTGGATTTTCAGAAAACAGAAAAGGATAACTTTGGTCATTGCTACGAAAGATTGAATCAATATTTGCTCAACCAAAAAAAAAAAAAAAAAAAAAAAAAGGCACCATATCTTATGTATTATTATTTCTAAACATTGCACATGTAAAACAAAGGTGGCCAAACCGCCAAAGTCTAGACCAAATTGGTCCTTAAGGTGCCTACATTATCAAATGCACCATCAAGAGCATAAAAATCACAAACCTCATGATCATATGGGAAAGAGCGAAGCAGATTCATTTGCATCCTCCTCAAATTGGCAGCAAACTCCACTGCCTGATCCATGGCTGCTCGAGCATCTGCCAACGCCTCTTCGAGCTCTTTATGCGTCAAATAATAGGCGCATATTTGATCCAAGATCTGGTGGTGCCTTTCTTGAAACCTTTCCGCTCTTTCTTCAGCTTGTTCCAATGCTTCGTTTATCATCTTTAGCTTCTCGGTTGTGATTCGTTGCCTGTGCCATGTCTTCACGTTAGGTATCAGAAGGAAGATCGAGGTTGAGAAGCCGATTAGGGCAAAAAATACACGGCCAAAATTCATGGAGATGGTGATTGTTGATGGAGAAACAAAAATATGTATATGGCAGGGCTAATAGAAAATGTGGAAACAAAATTAAAAGCTGGTATATGAAAAATACCTTTCTTTAGCTGGGGGACATGGAGCTACTTTTGAGCTGCTTTTTCTCTTCCTTATCATATGGGATGGGAATGAACTACATTGAGTCGAGTGAGGTTTCCATCCCCATTAACTTTTTTTTTATTTTAAAATTAAGTTTAAAATTTTTTGAGATTTTTTATTTTTGTTCACATTCGAAATTAACTATATCATATAAGTCTTCAATAAAAACTCGATTTTTTTTTTCACCTAGAAGCTCACTGATTATATATCAAGAAATAAATATTTGGTTGTATTGAAAATAAAGCTATCATACATGATTTAGTTTTCCTAAATACCCCAACTAAACTAAAAGGCCAGTTTCATCATTTGAAAGTATAAATGAGTCATCTAGTGAATTAATATAAAGTATAAACGTTTCTCTTGGAATACTTTGATACGTTAGGATTTTTTTTTATTGAAACAAAATTATTAGTAAAAATTGCCCCTTTTCTTGTCGCATCCGGGGAATCGAACCCCGGTCAGTACCGTGGGAGGGTACTATGATACCACTACACTAGATGCGCAAGCTTGAGGAAAGGAAAGAAGTTAAATATTAATATGGTTTTTCAAATACCGAAAAATTGGCCACTACAAACATAGTAACACAGATATACATATTAGTTTTACAGATTTCCTGTTTTCCTAGATTAAAATGTCTTATTTCGTCAAGACACTAACACTTTTCTTAAGCAAATCGAGTTATGCAATCATTTCTTACTTGCTCATCAAGTTACCCGGAAAAAAAAAAAAACCTCAAGTGGCAGAGGTTTCCTGACTGATTAATAGTACAGTACAATAAAACACTCCTCTTTCGAAAAGTTGAGAACGGAGTGAACTGAATCCTTATTTTTTCGACATTTTAGCTGTTATTCTACCCCTAACAGTTGTCATATCTGGGCTATGGTTTCGTCGCTTTCTTTTGCCTAGCTTGCCTGATCTTCTTTGCCCTCTCGTGCCCATTGGCTTTGGCTGCTTCGATCGGGATTGTATTCTCTCTAAACGCTGACGACGAATCTCAGGATCAGCCCAGCCTTTTCCCCAATCTGAGAAACTGGAAAAAGATTGGGATTTCTTCACAGATAACAACATATCTGCTTCAGGGTAAACATTAAAAGTTTGATCTTCCTTCGACTGCAGAAACTCAAGACCGAGTTCTGTCGGCTCTGGGAACTTCAACTGAACATGAGCCTGAGCCAAAACAATGAGTACAGAAAAAGGAGACCGGGATAAATTGAATGTGATGGAATCGAGTGGAAGCAAACACAAGCAACATGCTTCTCTAAGGGCAGAATATCAACCTAACAGCCAATTTTACTACCGTTTCCTTTCAAATGTGGGCCTAGCACAATGAGGCCTTTGTAAAGTCTTTTAAGCTTCAAATGTTTTATCCGAAGCACAAGCACTTGGTTTGTATAGTATTGATTCTGTTAAGTAAATATGATAACAAGAACGAACTTATTGACGAAACCAAACTTGCCAAGAGAGGAGAAAAGTAAAGGCATACCTTGTCATCTGCCTCTCTGATAAACCCTTTACCTTCCATAATTCGTGCAAGACCTTGCCACCAGAGTGCATCGGTTGCCATGAATTTTGGAGACTGCAAAGGGGATGAATTGTTTATAATTAAAACAAGCGTGTTAGCGTCTTAAAACACAAGACAAAATAGAGATGGGCAAGGGAAAAAAGATATCTAAATACCTGCTCCCTTATTTTACTGACAAACAACCTGAGGTTTGACTTTTGCATGAATCTCTGTTGTGTACTAGTACCTTCATAGAATGATGAATCATCGAGAGTTTTCCGTGCCTGTGATCCAAGATACACGTCAACCCCAGATGAAAAAAGGAAAGAGTAACACATTTACGAGTAGAGAGCTACATGACCACATCTATGAGCATCAAATACATCCAATAATTTTTTGGGATTTCAATTTTAAGCTACTTAAGATCAGAAGAGCATTTACAAGACGGGTATTATTATTTCTGAAAAATTAGGTAAAAAATGATGGTTTAATAGTCATATCCTGCTTACATGATAGGCAGCAATAACTTGCATAAAGATATCTGCTTCCTCTTTCAAATTCTGTATTTCTGGAGGTCCATTAACGCACACATCACACCTGCACAAAATGAGTTTCATTAATTAAAATTAAAAGAGATGATGTGATCTTATAAGATACAAACAGATTATCTCTGTTCTTGATTTTCAGAATTTACATATTCGAGGTCAAACATAAAAGTGTTTGCGAGTCCAGAAAACTAACTCTAATATCAAAAAACTGAAACTGAGATAGAGAACCACACATACAAGAGACACTTCTCGTTAGAGAATTTCTCTCCGAAGTACTCCACAAGCTTTTTAGCCCGACAGCAAGAAGAATTCATCCCATATCTGCAAGGAAAGCAAATAATCTGCCATATAAATACATACGAAGAGGTAATTTTCTAGGATAAAAAAAAAAGTGAGATAGAATATAAAGGCGGGAGAGAAATAAGGAAGCACGAATAGAGAAGCTGCTATAAAACCTGAAGCAATCAGACAGCATCTTGTATGCTTGCCTTGTCTGCTCCTCACTTCTTTTACTCGGCAAAAGTGATGGTACTCTTTGTAGGTTTGCAATCAGAACTGTTGAGAAAACCGTAATAGAGCTTTTGTTATGTATCATTTTGTCAAATCCTCCAGTGAAATTTAACTAAATAAGCCACGAGCACCTTTCTCATATCTAAAACCTTTACAACAGAATAGTCATCCGTGAAGCAACGTGAATATAGGAAGAGAAAGGAGTCCTAGGTACAATCTTGAACTTTCAAATGGAAAATCATGTAACAAATACATAAATCCTTAAAAAAGAGAGAGAATAACAGATTCGTTCTGCTAAAATTGAAACCAAAAAGATAAATCAACTTACTACAATCTGCTAACTTTCCATCCCTTCCAGCACGACCAGCTTCTTGATAGTATGCTTCCAGACTCTACAATACAACTAAAGGTTAAAACAAGCTCCTTACCATAATCGTCCCATAAACATAAACACCAGGACAAACATATATATCTATGTATACGTGTGTGTGTGTGTGTGTGTGTATTAAAGTGACACAAATGTTACTTATTAGCGAAAATTTGCCTTAGAGAAAAGAAATGCTAATATGTTTTTAGTGAAGATAGAAGAACAGTGCGACACTCAGTTACCATAAAGTCATAAATATAAATGCACAAGGAATTAGAGATCGGACACAACAAAACATCATACAAATCCAATTCAAAAAGAGCACCTGTGGCCAACCATAGTGGATAATTCTTCGGACATTTAATTTGTCAATCCCCATTCCAAAAGCAATTGTTGCAACAACAACCTGAAGGTGAGGGTAAAGGAAAACATCAGATGCAAAACTATAATATCTATCACCGAATTACACTTCTGACGTTAAAAATAAGTAAATAAGAAATAGTGCAACAAGAAGTTCAGTTGCGTTGTTTTATTAAAAATTGATTTCAAAGTTACCATTACAAGAGCAGTATAGTTGATAAGATGATAATCGATGGAAGAAAAACAAATAATCCAAAGGTTAAGAAGAGACATAAATGAGCAAGTACAGTTTAGCTTGTTTAGTATCTTTCTTTCTTTCTTACTTTCTTTTTTTTTTTTTTTTTTTTTTTGGTGTGGTTAGTACTATGTTCTATGAAGTCCGAAATTCATACCTCTATCGTGTTTTCATGAAATTCTTTGTGAACCTGCCTCAGATGTGATTTTGGCAACTGGAAAAATAAACTTGTAAATTAGTTGCACCCAAATGGATGAAATACTTAATAGGATAACATGGATCAATTTTGCTTCAGGGAAAATAAATGAATAAATAATTATCAGGAGATATTAATAAAAAGTATGTCCTGGATAGAATTTTATACGAATTGGAAAAAGAGAGCCGCTCAAGGATGTCTACTAATTATCAGCCAGATTCGTATGAGGACAAATTTAAATCTTTTGTTACTACTTTAACGTCCATTCCATCCCCAGCCCACAGTGGTTCAATGCGAAAATTTGGTTGTGCAGCCAACATTTCTCGAGTAAATTTTCAAATGCTCCTTATCAGTCTCACAGAATAATACATGTCAGACATTTGTGCATTAATGACAGGACTTCTTATTGAACTATGAAGCAAGTTAGAAGTAATGTGAAGATCAGTATTCACAACATGTGATGCGTATCAAACATTAATACCATTCAAATAATCAAAAATACTATAATTTCTTGTACGTACCGCTGCATTATAAGCAGCAGCCTTCACGCCACATCCACATAGAAACTTGGAAATATTCAACGTTTCTTTTCTAGTGGGAACGTATATGATAGTTGGTCCTTGTTCAAAAATCTGATTCAGAAATCGATCTCTTTCTTCCAGTCCATTTGGTGGAACCAATGTCTCAGATGCCCCAGTGATTTCACTATCAACAAGAGGAGATTCTGCACAGAACTCACCATAGGCAACTGCAAAAATAGACCCCAGAACATTAGAACTGTAATTATATGCATAATGAAAGGAAAGAGTAAAAGATTTTTTTAACTATAAAACAAATGACACGGGGGAAAAAATAAAAAAAAAAACAAAAAACAAAAAGCTAAATTGAGAACATCAGAGTTTGAAACTACACTACCATCCCAGTCATCCACGCTCTGGAAGACATCAACCTCATTTTCCAGGTACTCAACCGACATTTCTTTTCCCTTTGAAATTCTTGAACCATTTTTCTTTGTTGAATAAACTTCATCATCTCTATCAGAGTATCCATCCTCGTTGTCACTCATATCATCTTGAGAAATAGCATCTGCCTTGGACATGACATCAGATGCGTGTAAGAAGGACCTTTGTTGCTTTTCACCAGCTTTTCTCTTTCTTGCATATACGTCGATCAATTCTTGGAAATCTTTCTTATAAGAAGATGGTGAGGTTCTGCTGTGTTTAACCTGTAAGACAGCAGGAAATATGGATGTTACATCGAAATAAAGCAGCAATAAAATTGGTAAAAAGCTATTGGGAAATACGATAAGCTTTCCGTTTGAAAATTTGAACTCCGGACCTATCCACAAAATAGGACTACTAAAATAAGGAAATAAAGGATAAGGGTACTCACTGAAAGCCTCAAGTTTGGCCGAAAGAATGAGGTTACCACAACCTTTGTTTCTTTTGACATGGACAATGACTTGAGAATGTCTTCTCGAACCTGTACTGTGGCTGTAGCAGTTAATGCCATCAGCGGTATATCGAACTTTAGGAATGTCAAACTGCTAACACTAAAGTTCTCTCGCAGCACAGACAATTTCCTGAAACATATGAATACACATATCAAATATTCGTGATAAAACATCAAGGTATAGACAGCAAAGATGATTAGGTTTCCAAAAAATATTGTGTATGGTTTAGGCATTCATATAATACAAATGGCAAAGACAAGGGTAGGTCATTGAAAAACAAAATCCCGTTTTAGCCATTCATATAAATATGAGGATATTTTGTAACATAAATATAACAACTGTCACGGTGCCGAAACTAACAAAAGCTGACAAACCTGTAGTCTGGCCTAAAATCATGACCCCATTTTGAAACACAATGGACCTCGTCAATTGCAAACAATGCAATTCCACGATTTTCTGCTAAACTCTGAAGTGGTTTGATCAGTCTGTAGCACAGCAGATTTACATCTTAAGTTGAAAAAAAAAAAAAAAATTTCGCACACCTATCACAAAAACAAATAGTGTTATATATATCTTACCTTAAAACTGTCTCGGGGCAAACATATATGATGCTATACATTCCCCTCATTGCTTTCTTTTCTACGGTACTATCCGGCTGGCCTGATCCAAGAAAGCAAGCAGAGACCCCGTAATTTGCCAGTTTTAAGCACTGATCATGCATCAAGCTGATCAGCGGCGAAATCACAACCACAACCTTTCCTGTCAACAGTGCCGGAAGCTGGAAACACAAAGACTTCCCTGCCAAAAGGTAATTCAGCATAAGAACTTGCCATCCACCAAATAAAACAGCAAGGAAGCAGAAACAGACATAAACATAAAAGTTACCCGATCCTGTTGCAGCAAGAACAAGACAATCTTGACGAGCTAACCATGAAGACAAGGCTTCTCTCTGAAAACTTTTCAAGGAAAAATAACCAAAACGCTTCTGCAATAGACTATGCACTTTCTGTTCCCAATCTGGTCTAATCTCCTCCCTATCTGAGCAATGAACCGGAAACGTATCCGGTGAGGTTTCAACACAATAACTCTCGCCCGAATGAGGTTCTTTTTTCTGTTCCACAACCCCGGTCACAACCCTGTTGGTTCTATTTATGGATTTGAAATGTTCCAGTATGCTAGACTGCCTCTTTTGACCCAAAGATTTGACAAATATTCCGGGTTTTGTAGAACTACTAGTTTCCATGTGACTGTCTCTACCACATCCCTTCAACATATATTCGACGGCATCGTCAACTGATGGACCCACTACTTTCACAGCCTCTAAGACATTCGAATTCTCGAAACCCATTTCAGTCAATTTCGCAATTACTTCTTTTGAAGACATATCATTGCCACTCATGGCGTGCAGAGAAACGTTTCTAAACAAAGAGAAACGCAGGTTAAGCTAACTCTAAGCATGCTTTAAAAAACATGTCAACTAATTATGAACAAAAATTAAAACAAAAGAAATTTTCATTTTTCTTTAAGCCAAAACAAAAAAAAAAAAAAAAACAAAAAAAAATTATTTTAAAAAATGTCAAAACACTCTGAATTCGGATTTTCTTCCTACAATTCCTAAACAAAGCAAATTAAATCCTAACATTTTCCTTCAAAAACTTTTTTTTTTTTTTTGGAAGCACAAAAATAAAGTAAAATGTATGCAGAATAGAAAGCTCAAATTTTTCGTAAATAAAAAGCCTCAGCTCAGTTGGTAAAATGTTCAAATTGATTTTACAATATGTGTGCATATATACATCAAAGATGGAATATAAAAAACCAAAAGTTCTTTTCGTTTCCTCTGGAAACCCATATAAGTTTCTCAGAAACCGAAGAGTGTAGATTAACAAGTACGAGACACAATTCTAGAGAAATATGAAGG
Organism: Ficus hispida; assembly: GCA_025413025.1. Lineage (NCBI taxonomy): Eukaryota > Viridiplantae > Streptophyta > Magnoliopsida > Rosales > Moraceae > Ficus > Ficus hispida. The sequence goes on from CM046363.1 coordinate 11,198,856, forward strand.
AAAAAAAAAATCGATTAGTCGAGAAAGTGGGTTAGAGAAAGATCACCAAATCGGAATTTTGGAATTCGGAAAACGGAAAAGGTGATGAGAATCGCATTCGCAGAAAGCTCGATCGCTGAGATTTCGGGCAAAAACCGCGCCAAACTTGAAAAAGAAACGAGGAGAATTCCGTTTCTGAAAAATTCTAGTGGAAGATTACCACGGTCGGATGTTAATCGGGCCGCCATAGCGTGTTGAGTACGCCATTTCAGCTTGAATTTGAAATGGGCTTATTTTTTTATTGGCTTTCCCAAAACGGTCTAGAATTTAAGCCAGGAATTTTCATCCTGGCCTGGCTTTTAGCTCTTAAGTCTAAATATAAGTTTTTCGTTTTCGAGACAGTGTCTAACCAATTGTAAAACGCCACGTCAACATGAATATTTTTTAAAATTATATACGTTTTACTTACCAACTCCTTTTCTTCATCGGAATATACACACGCCCTTCAAAACAAAAAACACAAAAAGAAAAAAAAAAAAAATACACACCCCCGCATGCTAACTCTAAAATTTATTGCATTATTTATATCTTAATTTATTGCTCTATGTTTATAAATTTTTTGAAGGGTATTTTTAGTGAACTTTTTTTGAGGTCTAGATTTTAGAAATTTTAGATATTCTTTTAAGTTGAAAAAATTATTTCGATTTTATTCTTTGCATACAATTTGTGGATGAAAAAAGAAAAAGAGAAATGTATCCTTAATTAAGTTGAATTTATTTAGGTTCCAAAAAAAAAAAGTTGAATTTATTTCTGAAAAAATATTTTCATGCGAAAATTTTGAAAAATATTTTTTTTACTTAAAAAAACATAAAATTCAAGATCTTTTTTGAAATTTGTTGCTTTGTTTTAAGGTTTTAATGTATTTTGAAAATATAAAAAAAAATTTCAATAATTGAACATAGTCCAATCAATTAGACTATGATCAATAATTAATTAATGATCATTTTTTTTAAATAAATAAAATTTTGATCATTTATTTAATCAGCGTTTAAAAACGACCTATTCTTAAATAAAGAGGGAAAGGATCAATGAAGCTATCTCAATTGAATTTTTTTTTTTTTTTGAAGGATTAATTGAATGGTTTTAAATGCCAATAGAATTTGAAAATTGAACTCTTCTTTTATTAGAGAAGATGGAAGAATGGTAACCAATGCTAAACTCTTGCAGTAACTAGATGTAAACATCACATTTTCAAGTTTAAAATCTTCAAGGAAAAAAAAAAAAAAAGGAAAAAAAAAAAAGCGATAATAGTCAAGTTAATCCTCTCTACAACTCATCATTTGGTTCTTCTTCCTCTTCATCGGAAGCAGAACTTGCACCACTCTTCTCATAAACCTGCTGTATCACAGGATTGCAAACCGCCTCCACTTCTTTCAGCTTCTCATCATAGTCCTCCTTCTCCGCATTCTGGTTGTCGTCCAGCCACTCGAGCGCCTCCTTCAACGCGCTCTCCATCTTCTCCTTGTCCTCCGATTCGATCTTCTCCGCTAGCTTATCGTTCACCGTGTTCTTCATGTTGTAAATGTACGTCTCCAGCTTGTTCCTTGCATCAATCTTCTCCCTCAACTTCTTATCCTCTTCGGCGAACTCCTCCGCCTCCTTTACCATCTTCTCTATCTCTTCCTGGCTCAGACGCCCCTTTTCGTCCTTGATGGTGATGGATTGCGACTTCTTTGCCGCCTTGTCCTCCGCCGTTACGTGTAGGATGCCATTGGCATCAACCTCAAAGGTGACCTCAATCTGAGGAACTCCCCTGCATTATAGATTTCAAAGACATTGTTTCAGTGTGCGGAGCCTAATTATCGTCCCGATGTTTGATAGGAAAGCGGCATTGTTCACATACCTCGGAGCGGGCGGGATGCCAGAAAGTTCGAACTTTCCAAGCTCGCGACAATCCTTGGTCAAGCTTCTTTCGCCTTCGTAAACCTTGATGGAGACTGTGGTTTGCTGGTCTTGGTAAGTGGTAAATGTCTGAGACTTCTTGGTTGGAATAATAGTGTTTCTTGGAATCAATTTTGTCATGACACCACCAACAGTTTCGATTCCCAAACTTAGAGGAATCAAATCAAGCAAAAGCAAGCCTGAAAATCGGTTCAACAATGTTTTTAGCACTCATCTCAAGTCACAGATAATGCTATAACAAGTGAAGCAATGTCATCTTACCCTTGGTTTCGTCGCCGCCTTCGCCGCTGAGGATTCCACCCTGAACCGCAGCGCCATGGGCCACAGCCTCGTCCGGGTTGATGCCTTTGTTTGGTTCTTTTCCATCAAAGTAGTCTTTCAAAAGCTGTTGCACCTTTGGGATTCTGGTACTCCCTCCAACAAGAACAATCTCATGGATATCGCTCTTCTTCAAGCCGGCGTCTTCCATAGCCTTCTTCACCGGCCCCATTGTCTTCTTAAACAAGTCCATGTTCAACTCCTCGAATTTCGCCCTTGTCAACGGTTCGGAGAAATCAATACCGTCGAAAAGCGACTCAATCTCCACCCTCACTTGGTGCTGGCTACTCAGAGCTCTCTTCGCTCTTTCGCATTCCTTACGAAGCTTCCCGAGAGCCCGATTGTCCTTGCTGATATCTTTATTGTACTTCTTCTTGATCAACTTGATGAAATGGTCCATCACTCTGTGGTCAAAGTCCTCTCCACCCAAATGGGTATCTCCACTTGTGGCCAAAACCTCAAACACTCCATTGTCAATGGTCAAGATACTAACATCAAACGTACCACCACCAAGATCAAACACCAAAATGTTCATCTCCCCTCCCTTCTTGTTTAGTCCATAGGCAATAGCCGCCGCCGTAGGCTCGTTCATAATCCTAGCCACGTTCAGCCCCGCGATGGTGGCAGCGTCCTTTGTTGCCTGCCTTTGTGCATCATTGAAATAAGCTACAACCAAAAAGATGAAAATTTCATCAAGCCAAGAAAAAATTATTGTCACAATTACAAAGACTAAGGCCTAAATATTAGAGAAAACACTGTAGAAAAAATGTTTGAAAAGTGGGTTATAACGGGGTGACAAACGGGAGTTAAGCTCTATACCTGGAACGGTGACAACGGCATCTTTAATTTTCTTGCCTAAATATTGCTCAGCCGTTTCCTTCATCTTTCCCAACACCATAGCGCTTATCTCCTCAGGGCTAAACACTTTGGTCTCTCCTTTGACTTTAACCTGTATGTATGGCTTCCCATCCTTGTTCACTACCTTGTAAGGCAAAAATTTGATGTCCCTTTGAACTTCTGGTTCATCAAACCTACCCAAAAAATAAAAAACAAAAAATAAATCCATTTAAGTACATAACTCTCCCAAAACACAAAATCCACAAAATTTATTAACATTGCAACCAGTGAGAGAATAAAATATATATATATATATATTTTTTTTTCAGAGGCTTGAAAATTAGCAAAGTTTCCTCATTTAAATTATTTGTACTTCAAATGGACTAATATTGTAGAGTTTATTCACTTATTTACCTTTAGAAATTAGGGTCTATTTGCCTAAAACAAATTAAGATTAGGAGTAACTGAAAATTTCTAAAAATTTTACCTAAGAAAGTGTGAATTAGACCTATTCATTATTTTTCCGAGTGATGTTCAAGTCTAGTAAAAATTTTAAAATATTTTGCAAATAGAAAAATTCAAATCATTATACTAATAATCATATAATTTGTAGTACAAAACACCAAAATTCATCATAGTAATTATGAACTTGATTATATATATTTTTTAAAAATTACTAAATTTCAATTCAACTCTTTAAAAAAATAAAAAAATTATCAAAGAAACAGCAAAACTTACTTTCTCCCAATCAATCTCTTGACGTCGAAGACAGTGCGCTCGGGGTTGAGCGGCGCTTGGTTCTTGGCCGCCTCTCCGATGAGGCGCTCGGTGTCGGTGAAGGCCACCCAAGAAGGGGTAATCCTGTTGCCCTGATCGTTGGCTATGATCTCCACATGACCGTTCTTGTACACTCCCACACACGAATACGTCGTTCCCAGATCGATTCCGATCACCGTTCCGAGCTTCGGCGACGAATCTTCCGCCGCTGTAGCCAGTCCTAACATGAATTCTGACCAACAAAAACAACTCTTGTCTCAGAAACAAAATCAAATAGGTAGTGAACTAACTAAACCTCAATCAAATTCTTTGGTTTCTTGAAAACTTACGCGAAAGAAAGAGAAGTAGAAGAAACGATACTGCTCTTGTCATCTTCTTCTTCGCCTCCATTGAATTTTCTCGAACTTTTCCTCGGGAAAATGTCTTGTTTCTCTGCTTCTTGCTGATCTGTTTTTCTTGATTTCGTTTGTTGGTGAGTTTCAAAAGAGCGTATTTATATCCGTGGATTTAGTTCGGTGGCGCGAATTCGCCAGAGTATTCCATCCAATTGTTTCGAGCCACGTCAGCATACACGGTTGTTCACCCGATGGTCCTTACACGGAAAGTATCCAATTGAAGATGGCCACGTGTTGAATGCATTTTTTGTCCCGAAGTTTCTTGAATTTTTTGAAGGAAAAAAATAAATACGATACAAATTTAAAGATTATTCTATACATAAAAATAAAATATATATTAATATGATATAAAATTAAACTAAAGTGAATTAAAATTTAGGTCATGTTAATCAAAATGGAGTATTTTGTGTTATGTTGGTTAATAAATGAAAAAAATATGGATGTTAAAGTAATTTTCTTAAAAAAAAAAAAAACAAAACAAAAAACAACACAGGGGCAGTTAAAGATAAACGACGACGTTTTGTTGGATTAAGGTGAGTGATATGTTTTTTTATCGTCTCAAACTTTTTTTGTCCTTTGGCTAAACTACATGTCGTTTATCATATCTGAAAATTGGTGTCGGTGAAAAACGAGGTGCCGTTTAATATTTGTTGTAAACTTGTGTAATTTGGTCTTTAAATCTGACCATGTTTTGAGGAAGACACAACAGAAACATATAGATAGTGGGATATGAGCATCTTGCCAGCTCAAATTTAACTTTCAAGAACAATCATTTTATAATACAATGTTGTATATGTGTGTGTGTGTTTATGTTTATATATATATATATATATATATGTATGTATGTATTGATAATATGCAATGTTGTATTTAGTACTTTAAATTTTACACTGTTGTCCCCTATTTTTTTGACTTTTGATACCCAAACTTTCAATTTTAATTATTTACATTTTTTGAGGGATAATAATTTTTGTTTAACTTCTTCAAATATTAACTCAAATCTAATAAATTAAACTCCTCAACAAAAGAAAAGTTAACAAAATGAATCACATTACAAATAATTTAGAAAATTTAAATATAAATTGTCAAAATTAAAAGTAAATCAAATTGTCAAGTGCCGAAAAGTATATCAAATACCCATCAAACAGGTGAAGTTAAATGGCCCAAGGTAACTACAAATATTGGTGTCTGTGGACCATAGTACTCATAGTTGTGCTTATAGAAGCCTAGTGAAATACAATATATATATCACTATTCAACACAACAAAGCTTCAAAAACATCAACTACAGAAGTTCTACAAAACAATCCAAAAAGAAAAAAAGAAAAGAAAAAAAAAAGTTCCAAAGCAAAACTCTACAAAAGAAAAGTAGGAAACCCAAAAAAAAAAAAAAAATCAGAATCAGAATAATACATTCTGCTTTTGATTAGTGACATTGGACAAACATTGCATCTCATAAACACAAACCAAAAAAATTTAAATAAAAAAAAAAAAAAAAAAAAACCTTCAACTATCTGAAAGGAGCAAGAGGATTGGGACTTCTTGGTGCTTTAGAGCTCCTAAGCTCTTTACAAACAAGGTCCAACATGCCCAAAAAGTCCCTCACAATCACAAAAATCCTCAGCGGATTGGCCTCATCTTTGCTCACATCTCCATGGAAGTACTCCGTTATCTCCTTCACTTGTGACATTACCTTATCTTCTTCACCTCTCAACTCCTTCAACTTCCTCTCCCCATAACTCACAAAACAGTTCATGGAGTTCACAAAGCCAATGCTCTTCTCCTCCATGCTCAATTCCTTCGTTATCAGCCCCCGAATCGTCGCCATTTCCTCCGATAGGTTCGACACCGAGCTCACGATCACGTCCAAGTCGATCGCCGCCGTCTTCTTCACGTTGTAGAGCTCGGTGCTTAGGCCCGACACCAGGTCTAGTCCCATTCTTCTGTAGTCCTCTTCCTTCTCCTCCGGTGTTCGGCTTTTGTTCTTCTGGTTTATCCTCCCCATGATGCTGTCCGCCACTCGGATTCCCTCCGACCGGATTATCTCTTGCACCACAAAGTGGAGCAAAGTTGTCTTTCCGTCCGTGCCTTTCACGTCGGCGAGCTTGAGGAGGGCGTCCAGCTTGAACGCTCTCGCGCCCCCGCGGATTGTCCCGACGTTCATTCGGTTTCCGGTTTTGAGGACGGCTTCTAGTAGCTTCAAGAAGAGCCTGCTTGACCTCAGTTCCTTGCAGGCTTCCTATAACATTAGATTGTAAACTAGTGAATAAAAAATAGATAAGGATATTTTGGTGCTTTTGTTGCTAAACTCTTTTTTTTTTTTTTTTAATTTCCTTATTTGACAAGTTACTTTCTAAATTTTTATTATTGGTAAATTATCCTAAGAATTTAATGGAATGCTAAAGGAGTGTTTTAAAAATCAATATTTATGGTGAAATTTGAATAGAAACACTTTGCAAATATAATACAAGCTCATTTGATAAAAGAGAGTAAAATTTTAGATGACGACTAAAGCAAATCATATCACGTGTATGAAGACGTTTATCTCAAAATTTTAATATTTATCATCGATTTAGAAACACTCCGCAACATATTATTAAGATCATGGACCGTTTTTAATATTCTAGTTCAAGGGATAACTTACTAATTGGGTCAAAATTCAGGAGACAAAAACATCAAACACCCAAAAGATAAATGTGATATTTGGTTTTTTTTTTTTTTTATGGTTAATTTTACCTCTAGCATTGAGAAGGAGTTCCTTAGATGAACCACCTCATCTTCAAAAGTTTCTCTGTAAAGCATGGCCTCTGCACGTTGAAAGGCAAATGGTATGCTAAGCATTGCCCTCACAAACTTCTCCGCCGACCCGAGCTCATTTATATCTCCTCCATAGCCGGAAAGCTTGGCCTCTTCTTCTTTGGTCGGCACCATCTTCACAAGGGCCTCTAGTTGTTGCAAGGACAAGCCACTCCCTGCTTTTCACCACCCTTCAATTAAATTTCTACTTGTTTTGCTTGGTTATAAAGCAACAATAGGAACATTAAATTTTGGTAACAATATATATATATATATATATATATTATTTTTTATGTCGTACAATTTGGTGATTACAGTTTTAGCTTAGCGGTAAATTCATATCCCTACTTCAGAACCCATTTCAAACAAAATTTATTTCACTCATGGTATACAAGATTTAGAGTCTAAAGCAGATTTAAAGGATACATTTCGAGATTAAAACTTCAACTAAACGAGAATGTAACTTGCGAAATTTCGCATATATTGAAGTTGTTAGGAGCTACAAACCTTGTAATAGTGCCTCACAAACTTGGTCAGCAGACACATTGAGGGCTTTGGAGAGTATGGTTATGTTCTGTAGTCTCTTTGGCTCCAAAACATGCTTGCTTGGAGAAGGGGTTTTGCTCTTTGATTCGTCGCTCTTCATCGAGTTTTGAAGATTGTACCCGAAAAGCGATTCAATCATTTCCTCATCCAACCTGAATCCACAATTCACAAAAAAGTTAAGATCCAAAACAGCAAAGGTGAAAAGTACTTGTATTGTTTGACGATATGATATTTATAACTTACTCAAACGAGCTTGATCGCAGCTTGTCCCACACCATGGAGCGATCCGGCGTAGCTCTGACTTTATCCCAATGAAGAGGCTTTAGTTTTGGCAGAGCACTTCCATCTTTTCCCAATGGTGAGAACTGAGGGAGTTGAGAAGGTGGAGGAGGAGGAGTTTTGAGAGAGGAATTATTCGGTTTGAAAATTGGCGGTGGGCATGGCGGAGGAGGAATGCTGGGAGGACTTGTTGAAGGCTTAGAGTCATTGGCTTGCAATGTTTTGTTTGATATGGCAAGAGAATTTGATTCTTTTGGAGATGATACATTTGGTATTGTAGAAGAGCTTGAAGCTTTAGACTCTACTCGAGATGAACGCGACGAAGAATGGGAAGGAAGGAAGTTTACGAGCGGCGGAGGCGGAGGCGGAGGCGGAGGCGGAGGCGGAGGCGGAGGAGGTGGTGGAATGGAAGAACCTGCTGTACTCTGTAGTTTAACTTGTTCTCCATTACTTTGAGACCGTAAATCCGGAGCCAAAGAAGAGTTTTTACTCTGAATTGACGGATTAATTGCTAACTCCGCAGAAGAGGGCAATAAACAAGAAGATTTGTTTTGCTCATTCGAGTTGAAATTCTCCATTGCATCACTAAAACTACCTAGTGAGGCGTTGGAGAGGCGGACGGCGTTTGACGAATTCGATTCCGCGAACGAATGAAACGATTCGTCGTCCGAGAAACGAGACTCGATAGGGACAATTTTATCCCCTGATGGGGAAGGGGAAGTCAAACAATCATATTCATTGTTGACTGAATCACCACCATCTTCATGAACTGAGGTGATTTCCCTAGTGGAAGAGCTGCTAACATTATCAAACTCCAATTTCGGTTCAGATTCTCGCGCAAACTCCGCTCTCCGATCGGGCAATGTGACATTCGGTGACGATTTGTGAAGAGTTTCACAACTTTTCTTCATACAAGAAGAAGGCTGTGCCTGAGGCTGTTGCTCTAAATCCTTCCCTAGTGAGTCAAGATACAAGAGATCAAGGCCGGGATTTAGGCTCACCTTGCTGGCTTTCGGCTTCGTGCTCTTGGATCTGCCCCTTGTTTTCCCGTAAACCGACACCCTTCTCTTCGATTTCTTCCGGTGTTTCTTGTACTTCTTCCAAGCCCAAATGAGTCCAACAACACAAATCAAAGTGGCAGCTCCAATAGAGACGAGAACCGCTATCAGAACCCTTCTGACTCGATCCTTCTGACCGTCATTTCGAATTCTATGCGGCGGATGAAGCGAGTGCAGGCCGTGTCCTCCGTTATGCGGATGTGCACTGATGTGATTGGCTGGAGCAGGAGAAGGGCTGAATTCTCTACCCGGTGGCTCAGCTTCTTCACCGGAAGGCGATGGAGAAGGCGAAGGGGACGCATACTCAAACTCGCTACTTGAATGCCTTTTCATGTTGAAACTCTTCCTCAAACCAAGCAAAAACCTGAACTTCTCCAACAAAGAGCCTTTGTTGTTGCTGTTGTTGTCGTCGTCGTCGTCATGTCCTTCCACGCTATTCTCTTCTCCTCCGGAGACCTTCTGAACCACCCCGTCTCGGTCCCCCTCCTCCGAGACGGGGTAGAACAACTCTTGTAGGCCATGAACAATGAAGTTCTCTGGTGCATAGGCAATGTTTGGCAAAGAGTGATCAGCCATGTGGGCATTGTTTAATGACGGAAGTGTGGAAATGATTATGAAAATCATGACCAACATCACTGTATAAGAAAAAGAACCCATTTTCCTCATTCAACCAAAATCATCAAATTGTCAATCCAACTTTCTATCCTATAAATCTTCAATCCTCTTTCTTTTTTTTTTTCTTTTTTTTTCTGCTTTTGTTTTCATTTTCCCTCCATTTTTTTTTGTTGGGTTTTTTTTTTTTTTTTTTTCGCTTCGTTTTTAGTGAAAAATATTTATTTGGGTGGTATAGGTGATGTGCAGAGAAGAGTCTTTAATGCTACTCCAAGGAACCCCTGAACCAGGCAGTTGCAGTTGTACAGGCCCTTCTTAACTTCCCTTTTCTCTTATCTCTTTCATCTCCGTAAATTGCCCTACAAAACACTGTTAAACACTCATCAAATATATATATACATATATACACATGCATATATACAAACACAAACTGTGCCTCAATTATATGTACATTCTAAATTGTGATTTTATTTTAAATTTTTTTCTGATTTGAGTGCCTTTTTGTTAGACAAAAGTCCAACATGCTGTTCATCACTGACCACTAATAGTTTTTTTTTGCTCTCCATTTTTCTTTAGCTCACTTAAGTGACTTTATTTGAAACTTTCTAGGCTTAAAAGAAGAGTTGCATGGGGGGGTTTTCTTTATTACTAATAATTAAAAAATCAGTTGAATAAAAGGCTTTTAGTGGTTCAACAAAAAGGCACCAAATCAACACAAATGAGAAAATAGCCCGAATGTGTGGGTCCCACTTTATTGGTGTGGCCTAATTCAAGTAGAGGGTGACGCCAACAAATTTGTTCTCCAACCTCCAAATTTATTTATTTATTATTATTATTATTATTATTTTATATGAAGGAATAATTACAGAGGCAAAGAGAGAAAAAAGTGGGGCAAACACCAAATGGTCCAAATCTTCTTCATGTGAAACTTCTTTCTTTTTCTTCAGAGAAATCAAAAGCAACATATGTAATATATTCTAACTAATAAGAAACCTTTTTTTAACAAATTAAAAAAAAAAAATCGCTGAAGAATTATGGGACGCCAAGAGACTACCAGAATATAGTCACTTTCTCTTACAAATTGTCTCCTGCATTAGAGAAGTGCTTTGTTGTACTTTTTCCCGGTTTACAGTCATTTGGTTTGCTGGTGGGATTATTAACGTTAAAAGCTGATTTTCATGACCTTTTTAATAAGGGCATTTATACTCTTATGTCCTATATATATTATTTATGCCTGCACCTAACAAATAAAGATAGAGATAGGGAAACTATCATTTTGATCTCATATAGTTTCCTATACATTTGTATCTCTCTGAAAAAATAAAAATAAAAAAAAAATTGGGCACCCTGTTATTTAAGAAAAAATTATTCTAGTATTTTAAATCTGTTTTTTGAAACACAAAAAAGTCCTTTATACCATTTTAGTCTAAAAAATAAATTTTAGAAAGAAAAAAAAAACTTTTTCTTTCAATGTAAAATGTTAAAAAGGAGAAAAATTGAAGTGAAAAAATTTGGTTGGTGGTTTTCAATGTCTACACATATTTTTACACAAAAATAATTTTCGACTATAAAAACAATAGTACCATTTCATGTTCAAATAGTGTTTTCTACATAAATATTTGAAGTATATTAGAATAAATAATAATAAATAACAAACATATCAGTTAAACGATTTACTTATTTCCTATAAATATTTTATTCGTATAGAAAATTTGTTGTTGACGGAGTAAATTAAATTTACTTGAAATATTTTAAAACTTCATTATAGATTTCAATTATTTTTGTAAAAAACATTATTTACCATAATTTCTTCAGAGTAATAGGATATATCTCAATGAGATTTTTGAAATAATGGAATACTATATATATATATATATGTATATAAACACATAGAGAGAGAGGAGAGAGAGAGAGATAAAACCGACAGCAAACCTACCTGCATGTCTTGGATTCTTTGGCCTGGAGTAAGGCTGAGTTATTGCTTGGAATTGAATCAGAGTCTATATATACGGAATGAGGGACCGCCAATATATATTACCACACACACACACACATATATATACGACTAGGTCTAATGTGAAGAAAAGAGAATAGGAGTTGGTTTCCTGTTTTTGGTAAAAAGAATCAGACGAAAGAGCCAATCCAAATTAACATTTGCTTGGTGTTGTTACATGTTTATCCTCATTCTAAACTTCCGATGTTAGCCAATTATTCCCCATACATGTTTCACTACCCCCTTTACTGATCCTTCGTACTTGGCGGTTACAACGTTACATCATGTAAAATTAAATTTAATTACAAAAAAAAAAAAGGTACTTTTTTTTTAGTTCAAATCCAAATTTCACCATTCAACACCACGTAAACCCCACTACCCTAATACTGAAGGTATAGCGGTTAAGAATGTCTTTTTAAAGTCTTTCATCTGTCTTAACACCAACATCTGAATCCTCACGTCCTCGCTTTGAGAGGTCTTATGGAAGAATGGATTGGGTGGTTCCACTAAATTCTCAATAGATGATAGGCGTGGGTGTAGAGGACGTGAGAACACCATCGATCTCTTTTTTATTTAGGGGAAAAAAATAATTTAAATCATTTTAACGTTGCTTGAAGGGCAAGAAATCCAAGCTTGACTTATATTTTGTTACTAATTTTGGAAGATTTTGACGGTAAAATATGCCTAACAGTCAATAATAAATTCAGAAAAAAATTTTCAACACTACAAAAAAAAAAAAATATATATATATATATAAGTTTCTATCAAATAATGAAATATTACTAATTTTAATTTTTGAGTGGATGCAGTATTAAAATTTTCTTGTAAAGTTGGGGTAATAACATATATTTTTTATTAAAAAAAAAGTAACGGAAAATTTGAATTTTCAAAAGTTAATTGGGGGATATATCCCCATTCAATACAAGATAACTTTGTTACTGTTTTAGTTATAGATGTATATTAATATTGTATATGATCAAAATCACATCAAACTTAAAAAATATAAGAAATTGAAGAACTTTATATAAATACAACGGTTTAGACAGTCGGTATTGGTATCTAATTTTGATCTGAAAGTTTTGACCCAAAAGATTTTCCCTTTGGTTCAATCTTTTTTCACTCTAGAATTGATCGTGGTACTGGGCATAGGGGGAGTAGGCTTGTACTGTCGTTTGTTCCTGGTTTCAGCGGGTCCACAAATATCCACCCTAGCTTCATCTCCAACATATGGTTTGATTTCTGTCAAGCCAAACATGGTTATTTTTCTGAGGTCCCAAACACATTCAAAATAAACAAAGCCTTTGTCATTTTCCATGAGAAAATTACATGTATCCAACTATGAATTATTTCAACATTTTACGTCAAGTGATTATCACCAGCTGACCTCAATTGCCACATGATATTATATCCATTTTGTCGTGACGAATATTTTATCAACATTGTCAAAACAAAATTGGAGAAAGAGGTAACTACCATTTGAGAAATTTTTAGTAAGTAGCATTTTTAGAAAGAAAATTAAAGTAAATAGCATGGTAAAAAAATAAAAAAAAGTTGAAAAGGGTTTAGAAAGCCAGGCCTTTTGGGTTCAAGGGCAACACATAAAGGAAGCCCATTGCATATTTTCCAATCTCAGCTGATAGCAATGTTTTGGGCCTCCTAATCTAATGTAAGACAATATAAAAAGACTATTATATCTATGGCTCAATTTGAACCTTATTTTTAAAAGATGTCCATCAATCAATCTATTTATAAAAATAAACAAAAAGTGAAATTACTTACGTATATATTGAAAAAACTACCCCTTACTCAAATTTAGGTGGAAAAAAAATATCTGACTATCTCCTAATTTGTTTCAAAGATTCAAAAAAATTAAGAATTTCCCTAAATTTAAGGGAGTTAGATATTAGAAAACCATTTTCATTATTTTCCTCCTCCCTCAAAAACCATTTTCACGATTTTCCTCATCATCTTCTCCTCTATGAAACGTCTTCATCGTTCCCCTATCCGACATGACTGCATCCCGTGCTCCGGTACCTCCATCCATGGGGAAGAAAAATCTAACAAATAAATAGCCTCCAAATCTATAGAAATTAGGTCAGTATCCCCCTCCCCAAGACGATCCACACCCATCGCTTCAACAAATAATGATCATCGATAATTCCATCTTCTTCATATGCTAATGTGCTATAATAAGTATGTACAAATTGAGTCATTATTAGATCGACTATGGTTTTAGGTTTTTCTCCTCGAATTTTTAGTTTCCAAATTATGTTTGAGACAATCTATGTTGTGATTTGATCAATTGTGAAGTTCAGAATTAGGGGTTTTCTTTCTGAAGGGTCCTTTTATTTTGTTAACAAATTCAATTTATTGTTGGTGTTAGTGATTTAGGATTTCGGTCTTTATCATAATAACGATATTTGTAATTTCGGTTCTTTTTTTATATTGAAAAATCTAAAATTGCATATTATTAATGCTTGTACGAGATTTGTCACATATCAATATCATAACAACATACCATAAACCCCTAAGTTACAGTATCACTCTTAATGGGTTCTTATTAAAAATGCTTGCAATTGAATTTAGTTCTGTGAAGAACATTTAGTAAATCTTGATAAAGCCTTGGAAATTATCATATTGATCTGACTCTTTTCATTTTTCTCTTAGTGATTAAGTTATTTTACTTGAATTGTAAGTATTGATCTTCATGATAAGGACCAAGAGAAACGGATAATTGGATTATTGGATTTAGTTTTATGTATACCAAGATACAATTTGATAGTTTGGAACTATTTTATCTTGATTTATTGGTTCTAGAAATATATCATAGTGACTCAATTTTTTTCTTGTCATGCTTAGTATTATAAATCTTTATTTGTTATAAAATTTCACAGTGACTCAAGTTTTTCATTATTATGCTTAGCATTACTACTAATGATATGGAATCAATTATAATGATATTCGCTATATATGTTATGAAGTTTTAAAATTTGTATTTGTTATAATCGTTATAGTAATTTGAAATAATTAGATTAATTCATAATGATGCGGTCATTACCGTATTGGTTTTGTCACATATTTACGAAGAATCATTTTTTATTGACTCGGTCTTTTTAGTATTACATGTTAATTGTTGTTGATATTAAAATGAATCGTGTAAATAGAGGGGTAACTTTTGAAGCCAAAAAAGCAATGGACTAATAAGAAGATCAACCACCACACTATAGTGCAAGTTATTGAAGATATCATATTGATGAGGTCAACATGTTATGAAGATCAACATCCACTTTAATATGTTTTTTTTTTTGTTGTTGTTGATTTTTGGTACTCAATTTCAATATCATATTGATATGGTCAATATGTTACAAAATAATATAGAGTAAATATGTCTTATTTTTTCTCAACAACAAGATGACTCAAATTTTTTGTGCATTTATTTTAAATTATATGTTTATTAATTCTTGTTAATTTTGTGTGAAGATATCAGCTAATTTGGTAACTAGAATTGGTCAATAAAGTATAGTTACTCAATCAAAATCAAAATACACCACTGATGACGAATTGATAAATATAATGTGTATCTAAAATAACTAAATCCATGAAAATGTGTAATCAAAAGTTTTAAATGAGAAATTAAAAAAAAAATTGCATGCAGATTAAAAAAAATGAAAGAGAGATTTGATAAAACCAACAAACTCAAAAAAGGAACGTGAACACTGTAAAAAAAAAAAAAAAACTAATAAAGGGAAGAAAACCAAATAAATGTGCATTTAGAAAATTTAAAACATACTTTTCAATTTGATTGATATATTTAAATTTTTAATATCGGTTTAAAAAGTAATGGCTTAAAATAAGGAGGGTTGTTTTTTCTATTAAAAAAACGCATAAGAAAAAAAAATGTTATAGAAACAGTTTCCCTAATTAAAAGATTAAAATGTGCATTCAATTTAATAATTCAAAAAAAAATTTTATATAAAAAAGTTTATCTGCAAACACGGATTGTGGAAAGGGCATATGTGGAAAAGAAAATCATTAAAATTCAAAATTTGTTCAAATTTGTAAATAAGTTGCTTTGTAGACATATTTTGAAAGGGGACTAAAAAATGGTCATTTTGTTTAAATACTTCAACATAAAGTCCAATAACCTCTTTCCCCCTCCTCTTGTTATTGAAATAAAATTTTAGAAAATAACATATTTTATAGGTATTTTTAAAGTTTGTATTATATTTTTCCAAAAGTTAATAAATTAAAACATATATTTGTGATAAATCATTAGATTTCTTTAAATTTTCTAAAAGATTTCGAATTTACGGATAATTTTTTAACAATAAATTTATATACATATTTTCATGTTAGAGAGGGAAAAGAGAAAAGAGGAGAGTTGTTTCGATATTATATAATCATAAATTTGATTATGCTATTTATTATTATATTTAAAATTATGTGTTATAATTTATTACTACTCTCTTCGAAAATGTTATTTTACTCTCTCTTACTATCGAGTAGAGGTGTCAAAAATGATCCATGCAGTAACCACACTATGTATAATATGTCAACGTCAATACTCTATTTAGTATATATAAAAAACAAAAATAACACATTTGAAACTTTATATTCTAACTATAATGTTATTCCTAATATTATATCTACCTTTTGTTATCATAATTTAAGTTTTGAAATTCATAATAGTGAAGTTTTCGTATTTAAATAATTTAAAATAAAAAAATTAAAATGATTAGATAAAAAATTTACTGTAATCAAGAGCAATAATAAATTTAATATTTTTTTATAATTGGTGATAAATTTACACATAGTTTAGCATTTATTAAATTTGTCACCTAAGATAGTACTTTATTAGTGAGTCATTTTTTCTAATTGGACATAATTAAGCACGAAGGGTCGGCGACACGGTGACACGACACGAGAATGACACGTAATAAATGGGTTTGGACCGCACGTTTAATAATTGGGTCGAAATTGGATCGACACGTTTAACACGAAAATAAATGGGCCGGAAATGGGCTAACACGATTAACACGTTTAACACATTTATGTTAGAATTTTCAAACTATTCTAAAGCTCTTTTTATAACAAGTATAGGCCCATTTGTGTGTTTGATACAAGACTAAAAAATAACTATTGAAGAATTTCCACTATTGAGACAATATAAATCAGAAATTATGGAGATGTTGCTTCTGATATAAAATAATAATCTTATAATTAACTAGTTAATAATATAAAATTGTAAACAAATTATAATTAGAGTTAACTAGTTAATAATATAAAATAGTAAACCAATTATGTGTATATATTTGGATTAGGATATTATGGTAATCTTATAGTTAACAAAGACATAAATTTATTATGATGTAAAACGGTAAAACTTACTCATCATTTTGAAACTATATTTTTCAAATTTGAACTTCAACTTTCCAAATTCTTATTGACCATGAAAAAAAAATTCAGAAATAATATTTAAATATTCTTGTCATCATTTCTGTATTTTTTACTTGTCTTCGAATTGCTATTGTAGTTTATTCTTTTGCTTGTTGTTTAAAGCAACTAAGTATTTGACAATACTATAAAATATGTTTAACTCCAAAAGTACGGCCGGCAATTCCGGACACGACACGGTGACACGACACGAGAACGACACGTAATAAATGGGTTTAGACCGCATGTTTAATAATTGGATCGAAATTGGGTCGACACGTTTAACACGAAAATAAATGGGCTGGAAACGGCTGCCCGAACACGGCCCGCGAACACGATTTCCAGCACGAGCATGTTAAAGGCATGACATAAGAAGAGATAATTAGGATAAATACCATAAAGGTGTGGTATGAATGAAATTTTTGACAACTTAAAAACTATAGGAAAAATGCCACAGTGACATCAATAATGATGTAAGAGATTAAATCAAAATACACCTATAGGGGTGGATGAGATGTCAAAAGGATAGGATATCTTTGTTAGGCATCTCCCCTTCGTCCATCAAGGTTCAATTTTCACTGCCTCCCCTTAGACCCCGTTCTAGTTTCGACTGTTAAAATTTAGTTTGGTGTTGGCAGGATAAACCCTGGATGGATGACTGGGAGAAACTAGTATAAAAAACATGTCTCTGCCATACATAGGGAAGTGTTTCGGTCTATGAGGTTGAATTGGAAATGATGGGGCACCGCCAAATGCTTTAATTGCTGCCAAAAATTTTTTAAATCAAATTGACAGAAAAAGACATTTTTTTTTAATCACTTTCTCTCCTTCTCTCCGTTCCCACTACCCTTGTATTCTTTCTCTCTTTTACGTCGTTTTCTCTCGACAGTAGCCACCAACTTCGCCTCACTAGGAAGAACTCGCCACTGTTGTTGTTGCCAAGCCTAGTTGTCCGCCACATGACGATGGATCAGTCGACTCCCAGACGTTTTCACCCAGATTGCAATCAAAGCTGCAGCAGAGGACGAGAGGACCTCGCGATCGACGATGGCGTAAGGCTGCTCCCACAACAACAGTGGCGGCCTTTTTGTTTTTGTTTTTGTTTTTTTGTTTTTCCTTATATAAATTGATTTTGATTTTTCTCTGATTTTAATGCATTTTTTGTGGTGTTTGTTGTCTACTATGATGTTTAATGTTTTTTTTTTTTTATATAATTTTTTAGTATCCTGATAATGATGGAATCGACGGATACCAGCCCGTAGATAGTGGTTTCCACTGAAGAAATCTGAAATCCGATAGTTACTGGTGGTTATGATGAGCAGGGTGGAGGGTGATTACGAGTCGGTAATTGACTGGTATCCTACTGGTAGTAGTGCGGTAACCAACTAATATCCCATCAAAGGTGGGTTTACCTGTCAATAGCCATTTGATATCCTTCCGAAAGTAGTTATTACTAATCGATAACCATCTGGTATCCTGATAGAAGTGGTGGTTACTGATCAGAATCATGACGGGTAAAGAATAGTAACCAACCGGGTGACCATCGACTAGCCGGTAACACTATGAATACTAATCAACAACTTGACTAATTGGTATTTTATAATTAATAAATAAATACACAAATGTTATATGATGATATGTCATGATATTTTTTGGCTATAGTTTTTTTTTTATTTTTTTGGCCAAAAATCAATACAATGTATGAATTTATGACGAAAATAGATCGCGTTATTAAACCCCTGCAATCACTCGGGGTTTTCCGGGGAAAAAAAAGTATTTTGTGGCGGCAAATTCATTTTTACCTACCATGTATGGACACAAGGGTAAGTGGCAAGTTGGTAACCTACTGAAAATGACCTACTAAAAGAAGAAAAAAAGAATGATAATTTCTCTCATTGTTACCATATATTTCCAAAAAACTGTGAACGGATCCTTATCTTTAGCACCTATTTCCAAGGGCATCATAATTAACTGAATAATTGCATTGCCATCATTTTTGTTGTTTTCATTTTTAGTTTCATTGTATACAAATTATGTGTACATGAATCAGCTTGAAGAAAATTAAGATTCTAATCTTCACACCGCGTTTTCTCCTCTTTTTCTCTCTTGTCTCCGCAAAAAAACCACTTTAAGCCTCTAGTCAACAAAAGCAACATGCCGTTCCAATTGTGGAATTTTCTTTCTATGTTTGGGGCAAGAACCAGTAAAAAACAAACAAGAAAAATGACGTTGACAATCTTCAGATGGAAACCCCAACATATAGTATGTGATATTATATATATATATAATCTCCTATTTGAAAGTAATATTAATTTAGAAATAAAATATAAGATGATTGATGTATAACATTAAGATTATTAATGTATAACACACTACTACATAATGAAGATTCAACAACGGTTAAAAACCGTCGTGATAAAATTTCCACGACGGTTTTCTAACTGTCGTGGAATCCACAGTCGTGGAATCTTTTAAGATTCCACGACGATTTTTTAACCGTCGTGTAATGCGTAAAATAAAAACTGGAGTTTCAATATTGCAGAACATACCACGACGGTTTTTTAAAAAACCGTCGTGGTAAGTACATCTACCACGTAAAAACCGTCGTGGTAAGTACATCTACCACGATGGTTTCTCAGAGAAACCACGACGGTTTCTCGAGGAAACCACGACGGTTTCCCCGTGAAACCACGACGGTTTCCGCCGAAACCGTCGTGGTTTCACGCTAAACCACGACGGTTCAACTGTAAACCGTCGTGGTTTATTGTGAAATTTTTTTTTTAAAAACCGTCGTTTTTTTTTCAGTGCATTTCTTTATTCACGGGTGGTAAATCCCGTGTTTTAATACGATATTATTAAACATGCAATAATATTTCCTCAAATAATATTTGATTACCTGTATTATATAATTTACAATAATCAATTTAACGATAGTAAAAATGTTATTTATTTATTATTTGCAGTCAATATTGTATAAACCGCATGACAAATGAAGCCCACTCCTACCTAACCAAGATCATGTCAGCATCAGTATAAAAATCCTTCCTTTGAAGTAGGGGTGACAATACGGGTCGCGACACGACGACACGACACGAACACGACACGAATTTGACGGGTTCGGGTTGAGAAAAATTGGGGGCGGGTCGTGTTCGGGTTGGGAAAATTTGACACGAAAAAATTCGTGTCGTGTTCGTGTAGACCCGCAAAAATTCATGTCACTTTTCGTGTCAAGTTCGAGTCAATTTCGGGTCAAGTTCGTGTCAAATTTCGTGTCAATTTCGGGTCAAGGTCGTGTAGCGGGTCAGTTTCGTGTCGCGGGTCAAGTTCGTGTCACAGTTTCGTATCGTGTTCGTGTCACGGGTCGTGTTCTGATTGGGGTAGAAAAAATTCGACACGACTCAAACACGACACGAACACGACACGAGACACGAATTGACACCCCTACTTTGAAGCATTGCTAATCCATCAACAGATAAGGTTATCTCTCGCATGAAAGCTAACACAAAATAACCGCACTCAACATAACCTTCCTGTACTGAACATCGAATAGTATCAATTAACATTTGACAGTTGCGTCGCTGTTTTATTCCTTTTCCACCAACAATTTCCAATCCCTGTTTGACATTTTTTGTGATACACATTATTTCACTAATAGTTCTAAATAATAACATTTTCTATGACGCGTAATTTCATATAAATCAATTAATATATATATATATATTTATATCTAAATAAAAAGTTATATTTATAAGACGAGTAGAACTATCGGATATGTGATTGTTTATATATATATATATGTGTGTGTGTGTCCCTCTTCCATTGAATTTAGCCAAAGGTTACAAAACAATGAGTTGACAGAAATACATGATACGACCAAAGATTAATTTCACTTGCTTACATTATTTTGACATTTTTTTGACATTTTCTTTAGATGTTCATGTATTTATGAGAAGCAAAACGTGCTACATATGTAGCTGAAGAGAAAGAGAGAGAGAGGTTAATGGAGGAGAATATTGCCTTCAAATTTGACTGGTTTTTAATTTGATGGTGTATAGTTAACTTAGAGAGGCTGCTTAATAAATTCTATGTTTGGGTGGGTTGACTAATAGGACCAAGGTGAAATTTTCAAAAAGTCAGCACTTCAAAAGCCAAATCCAAGTGTATCTTCCTCCATATTCTCTTGTTTTCTTAGTTATAACTTTTTCCCATCGTTCGTATATTTTTAACCCCCTAATTAACTTAATTAAATTCTAATCAAGTCAAAATTAATTTACCTATCATCCAAGATCAGCAGCAAAAAAAGGAAAAAAAAATAAAAAGAAAAATAAAAAGAAAAAAGTTCCTCGAACGTATTATATACCATGACATATAAATTAAATTCATACTGAGGCTAGTTCATTAGGTGAGAAGGGAGGAATTTAAATAGGAAATCTCAAGTTTCATTTCATATTTGAAATTACCTAAAACTGTTTTAATCTTCTTTATAAAAAATGAGAATCATAAGTCCCACAACTGATGCATGTAAATCGTGACGTTTAAAATATCACATGTGTTGCATAGAATTCATATTTAATATACTGCTCTATAAATTTGTATTTGTTTTTCTTTCAAGTTAAAAATTAAGAAAACCTACAAAATGGTTACTGCTATGTAAATATACAATTTATTTTTATTTTTAGATATAAAAGTTTTGATGTGATGTATTGATATCTTATATATAATGTTTTTTTTATATATAAACTTATATATAATGTATGTCTATTTACACACACAAGCATATCCACCAAACCAATTGTTTCCAGATCACAAATTTATTCATACGTTGAATGCAATAAATGTCAAAACCTAATTCTGACAGTCTCTCTTTCTCTCTCTCCGAGTCTCATTCTCCCAAATTCTCAAATCGTATGGCGTACGTATTTGACATGAACATTACAATTAAAGTAGAATAAGAATTAAAAAAGAATAGTGGAAATACATAATATAAATATTTTGTACTATCTTACACTTGGCATTTAAGAGCCTATTTAGGATAATGTTTCCAAATGTTGTTTTGTCATCTTAAATAATTTGTTTTACACCACACTTTGTATTTAAAAGCGCATATGGGGTATTGTTTCTAACTCAATTTCTCTCTATTTCATTTTTAAAAAACTCAAATTTTAAAAATTCATAATTTTTTTATTTAAAATCGAAATAAAATAATTATTATATCAAAATACTGACAATAACGAGATGAACGAAACAAAATCTATTATATATATATTTTTTCCTAATACATTATAAATTTTTATTTTCTATATCATAATTTATTTTCAATTCCTATTTCAACCAAACACACATTTCCAAACCGATCTCCAAAAGTCTCCCAAACCAGCCCTAAAAAAAAATTGCCCTAATAATAAAGTCGTGTATGGCACTGGCCCCAAATCACTTTCCGTGGGATCATGTGATTATTCCATCGTCAACCTCATAATTTATATGTGTGGAACTTAAACGTATGAATGGAATACGACAGCCAATACATATATCTATATATATCACAAACATACAATTGGGATATACAAATTTGTTGTTGACTTTAAATATATATATACCCCTCTATATTCCTAATTGTGCGGTCAAATGTCGGGTCGTATGAAAATATTGAATCTATCACTAACCCATTAATATTATCATTATTAATATATTTTAAATCACTTAAAATAATTAGTATTTTAAAGTTTATCCAACCATCATATATATATTGAAGAATAATCTTCATAATGGGATTGCCATGATTGTAGAAGCCAGACTTAATTTTTCTTTTCACTTTGTTTAATCTCTCACTTAGCTTTTCCCTATCGTGCCGCATAGAAAAAAAAAATCTCCCCCCCCCCCCCCCCCCCCCCCCCCATTAACTTTCTTTGCCCAAATCGCAAATAATTAAAAGGAAGAAACTAGTGCTTTTTCTGTACTTTTTTTTTTTTATGTTCATACCAAACATAATCTAATATTAGTTTCATATATGATTCTCATAAGATATTAGGTTTAATATCACATATTTCATTTTTCAAAAAACATAATGAGCTATAGATTTTGAATGTGATTCTCTCTTCTTTTTTCAACAATTTGGCTCTCTTCCATATATATATATGTGCGTGTGTGTGTACATATATATATGAAGAAAACAATAATTAGCAAACATTACAAATTTACAAGAATGTTAATTATGTGTTCTCCTTTGTAAATTCTTAAATAAAGA
Source organism: Ficus hispida (assembly GCA_025413025.1). Lineage (NCBI taxonomy): Eukaryota > Viridiplantae > Streptophyta > Magnoliopsida > Rosales > Moraceae > Ficus > Ficus hispida. The sequence continues at coordinate 11,222,084 of CM046363.1, forward strand.
CGTTTTTTTTTTTTTTTTTTTTTTTTTTTGGGTGGTTTTGGTCCGTTGGCAAAGCTTCCTAGAAGCTATTTTTGATTTTTTAGGTCCAAAAGCAGCTTCTAAAAGTATGTTGATCATCTGTTTGAAGATCTTCCAATCTTCACAAGTACTTCCTGTCAAAATAAAAATTTGTGACTTTTGGTAAAAAGATCTTACGGATATATTTTAAAATTTATGACAAAATTTAAAGTAAACATTATAGACTTCATTTTAATATTTTTATTATTTATTAGAAAACTTTAAAGATTATTTTGACCTTAAAAACTCTTTGGCTCCAAATACTTATTGAGAAGCCACAACTATTACTTCTCTTCTTCTACTAGCTAGAAGCAAAGACAAACGCTTTATCAAAAAGGCTCAAAATCTGTTGCGTGGTCCCCCCAATTAGACAATTTAGCTTCCTTTTTTTTTTTTTTTTTTTCCCTCCTTCTTAAGAAGTTTGTGGATTGGATGTAGTTCACAGATTTATTCCATATATTGTTTTAGCATATTTGGTTTCTTAATAAAAATCCTGAATTTTTGTTGGAAAAAAAAAAAGATCATACCACTAATAAAAATAGGCTTCTAAAATCATATTAATTAGTTAAAGTTTGTTATTTTATTTATAAAACACAATTACAAATGCTGGAAGGTCAGTGGCCTTGGATCATATCGATAGTGATTTTTATTTTTTCTTCCTTTCTGGATTCAAAGTAAAAAAAAATCTCAGCAACTCGTAGAAAGAAGAAGCGTAATCCACTTTTGAAATATATAAATCTACACACATTCAAAAAACGTAATTTTCAGATTTTTTTTAATCCAATTTTCTAAGAGTCATATCATGTTGGAAAAAAAAAAGACGTAATTTTCAAAATACGTAATTTTCAAATATCTTCTTTGTTGGAATAGCACTAATAAAAATAGGCTTCTAAAATCATATTAGTTAAAGTTTGTTATTTTATTTATAAAACACAATTACAAATGCTGGAAGGTCGGTGGCCTTGGATCATATCGATAGTGATTTTTCTCCCCCTTTCTGGATTCAAAGTCAAAAAATCTCAGCAACTCGTAGAAAGAAACGTAATCCACTTTTGAAAGATATATATATATATATATATATATATATATGTACACACACACATATTCAAAAAAACGTAATTTTCAGATTTGTTAATCCAATTTTCTAAGAGTCATGTCTTGTTCTCGACATATATATATATATATATATATAGGTAATTATTGTTTCTATATATTCTATTTATAATATATAATATGTACGATTCCGGGGGTTTTGGCATTCTCGGGCACGTAATAAGGGCCATTCTCTTCTGTGCCTTGAAATATCGTTTAGTAATAAAATAAATGCTTTCGTAGATATTTTTATTAACTAGACATTTTTAGTCGCCTTAATTATCGCTTTAATAATAATTAGTAATTACCATGAGGATTTTGCAGATTAGACGTTTTCAATCTTGTTCTTTGCATTAATTAATACATCTTGCTGATTACGACGGTCATCTAATCGTACCTACTCATGATACGTGCGGCATATTTATATATGCCATGCAAAATGCAAATATATAATGTTTTATAAATCACTAATATTTTTGACATTCCGTTTGTTGATGATAATAAAAATATTGTCTGTTTCTTTCTTTTTCCTGATGAAATTTTTACAAGGATTTTATGATTCTTTTTTTTTTTTTCGAAGAAGAAGAAAAAGAGAATTATAGATATTATATTAAGAGCATCTCCAATATAATGTAATTATATTACATTATATCAGTAATAAATTTTGATATTTGAATTAAAAAAATACTTTTTAATAGAGTATTATTTTTTATATCAAATTTAGCATATGCTAAATTTGATAGCAAATAGTCTATGTTAAATTTAACATTTGATATTTATTAATTGTTGTCATTATTTTTTATATAAATTGTTATAATATTTTATTTATAATTTATTTAAATATTAAAAATTTACTTTTATGAGTTTTAAAATATTGATGACAAAATAAAGATAACATTATACATTGAAGATAATGCTTTTTTTCATACTATTTTATTACTAATATAACAATAATATAGACAATACATTGAAGATGATATTTCATACATTAATATTGAAAAAGTGACAATGGACCAAATTAAATGAGTTCATATCTGCTGTTTCATATTGTCCATCTAAGTTTATTGTTTAACTATTTTTAATATTTAATTCTTGTTTACATAATTAGAATTATTAAATTTAAATGACCTGACAAATAAAAAATGGAGAGATTATCAAAAGAAGAAGAAAATGAAAACAAAAAATCTAGACTCGGCAAACAAATAAGCTCAGTATTAGCATTATTCTGGTTAATTAAGATTTTAGCTACTAATAATTAATAATCTTCGCTTATCCTCCAGTATGATGAGTGGCCAAATACAAATATAAAATAGAGCGTACCTCTTATTTCTTTATCGTTTCCTCCACACCCTTAGGAGTCAAAAAAACCATACAATAATGTCTTTTATCCAATATATACTGTGCTATAATATATACCCAATTGGAGATGAACTGGCACCAACTTTTATCTTACCAATTTTTTTTCAACAAAGAAATATACATATATAGCTTTCTATTTAAAGTCACATAACAAAAAACTATTAATTTGATTTTATAAATGTACTTACTTAAAATTTATATTATTTAGACTTATTAATTAATATAAAGGATATATCTATCTCACTGAAAAATATTATATTCGAATCAACTAGTTGTTATAAATTACATAAATATAAGTATATACGCGTTGATTCTTCAAGTCGGCATGGTAAAGTTTCTAAGCGGTTTCCAAACATATATAGCTAATTAGCTTTGACAAAAAAACTGTCTTTGTTTCTACATAAATGGTTTGAACTTTGAAGTTTGAGAACTTATGAAATCACCCTCAACAACAACTCCCATTCAACCACTTTCCCAAAAAAAAAAAACTCCCCCCAACCATATCCCACTTGCGCCCCCGGGTTTTTCCTTCCCTTTGACTTCTCAACTTCCAGTTATTTACTATTTCAACCCCTTACTTCCTCCATATAAACTCCAACAATCTTTTCCCAATCTCAACTCCCAAGCATTCTTTATTTCTTTCTTCTCTCTTTGAAAACATCAAAACAATCATAGATACCTTTGAAAGACAAAAAGGAAACCCAGTTACCAATTGGTATGTTTTTCAATCTAGCTTGAGTTAAAAGAGCTTCTTGATTCCATGTCCTCCAATTTTCTTGCCCAAAAAGTTTTGTATGTCTCACGTTATCTCAGTGGTTTTCTTCCCAATAATCTGAATTTAAATCAACATTTTTTCTGTTCAAATCTATGAACCGGACGTCAGAATGAACATTGTGCTCGTTTTGCATGGCTTTAAATACATCGTTTTCTGTGCGTGTTTTAACAAATTATTGATGATGATTATTTTCCTACGTACATTAAACAGAAGAGAGAGCAAATCAGCAATATTCAACAATGGAGATTCAAGAAAACCCAACAAACGATTGGTTATCGGACACAGAAAGTGCCGGAAGCACCTCGAGGAGAACCCTGTACAGTGGCCAGTTGAGCGGGCCTTTGGTGGCAACGACAAAGACGACGAAGAAGAGCGCGAGATTCAAGGACGAAGAGGACTACGTGGAGATCACTCTCGATGTCCGCGACGACTCGGTTCTGGTCCAGAACATCCGCGGCGCCGGCGCCGGCTCCGGCGACTCAGAGTCGGCGGCGTTTCAGCTGGCGGCTCAGCTGGAGAGGAGGCAGCTGCGGAAGTCGTCGTCGCTAGGATCTCAGCTCTCGTTCAAATTGAAGCAGGTTTCACAGGAATTGAAGCGAATGACGTCGTCCAAGAAGCTCCAGAAGATCGATCGGAACAAATCCGCCGCCGCTCGAGCCCTGATGGGGCTCAAGTTCATGAACAAGAGCAATGTCGGGGGCGCCGGCGGCGAAGGCTGGGCCGAGGTCGAATCGCGCTTCCATCAGCTCGCCGACGCCGACGGAACGCTGCCGGATTCGCGGTTCGGACAGTGTATAGGTAGGTAGTACTGCTCTGTTTGTTGGCCGAGAAAATGCCAGAGAAAGTTGTTTGTTTGTTTGTTTTTATTATTATTATTATTAATGTTATTCTTGGGGACAGGGATGAACGAGTCAGGAAAGTTTGCGAAGGAGTTGTTCGACGCGTTGGCCAGAAGGAGAGGAATAACGACGTCGTTTGTGACTAAAGATGAGTTTCGAGAGTTCTGGGAACAAATTACTGATCAGAGCTTTGATGCACGACTCCAAACTTTCTTTGACATGTCAGTGAAGTTTTATTTTATCTTTTCTTCATAAATTTTTGCATTAATGTTTAAAATAGTAATGTGTCAAAATAAAGACTTTTATGACAAAATCATGTTTGATATTATTGTTATATATGCTGCAACTGAGATTAAAAAATTTTTAAATTTTTTTTTTTTTTAAGAAAACAGATAATGCAGTGTTTTAGCTAATTTGTGTAGGTTGAAAAACGCATGTGGCTCCAGTAAGGTTCATCGAATTTTGTCTAGGAATTTATGTGATTGGGTGGTTTTGTCGGGTTTTCAAAAATTTGGCGAGATGTGACAATACACTTGGAACTATATATATATATATATGTGTGTGTGTGTGTGTGTGTGTGTTTGACTGTGTAGTGTAGTGTAATGGGAAAAGACAAAAAGGACGAAAACCGAAAGTTAGTTCGGCTTGGTAGTACAAGAATAGTGGCCCAAAACCCCACCTAGATGCTAGGATGATGGAGCAATTAGATGAATATAGTACCAACAAAAATTATTTGATTAATTATAATTTTTTTCTAAACTTGAAAAAATAAATAAAAATAATGCACCTCACTACTAGATAATTAATGGAACAAATAAGAGCTGTAAATATATAAATAAAATAAACATTTAGAGAGAGAGAGAGAGAGAGACATGAGGTGGGTGTATCTGTATGGGCACTAATCCCACCAAAAGATTAAATTAATTTTTTAATGTCCAACTAATGTAGGGTGGACAAAAATGCAGACGGCCGAATCACAGAAGCAGAGGTGAAGGAGGTGAGAATTAATTACTTATTTTTATTTATTTCTTTCTACTAAATAATTAGTGAAAACGAAATAAGAAGATATTATAATGTTGGAATTGTCTGATGTGTATATATATGTGTGTGTGTGTGTGTGTGTATATGTATGTGCAGATCATATCGTTAAGTGCTGGAGCAAACAATTTGTCCAAAATAGAGGAACGTGCTGAAGAATATGCAGCACTTATTATGGAAGAGCTGGATCCAGACAACCTTGGTTACATTGAGGTTCACCATCTTCTTTACCCACCTTCCTGGGAACCTTCTTATTACGAATATATTTTATAGCCAAAAAATAATGATACTACTAATTTTTTAAAAATCATAGTGCAATTTTTTTAAAAAAAATTTTAAACCAGGCTGATATTTTCAGGCTAAATCCAAAGAAAGAGGATCGAATTTCAAAGAAAGAGAGCCTAGTATGTCCCACCAATTATTTGATGGAGTTAGGAGTTTTTTGTTAAGAGAAAGCTCGAGTTTTCTGTAAATTTTTTATAAAGTCAAAGTCAATTTTAAAAAAATAAAGTAAAATCAGAGAAGCTATATTTCAGATGTAAATATATGTAGATTTGAGTAGGGACATAATTGGTAATTTTAATAATTCTTGTTGGGCTAATTACAATATACTCACACATATATAAAGAATGATAAAATGGCTTTTTTTTGTTAAAAAAAATGTGGGGGTTATTTGTCAAAATAAAAGGAATATAAGTAAGTTTTTGAAAGAATAAAAAATTGTGATCCCCCACCAATGATAGCATGGTCCATGTGCCCGTATGTTGTGACATTTGTCACATTTCAAATGGTAATTTCATTTATCTACCCAAAAAAAAAAAAAAAAAAGACTAAATCGGTGAATTTTTTAAATTATCTTATACAAATTAGTCGATCCAAATGGAAGTTAATTGTCAAATTATCCATAACCGTATAGTCAAAATAATGATTAAATCATTTTAATCAAATTGCTCAATTTTATAAAGTAATTTTATTATTATTTTTTTTTTGCAGTTGTACAACTTGGAAATGCTACTTCTCCAAGGCCCGGCTCAATCAAGCAACCTCAAACCAGGCACAGACAGTCGTGTCCTTAGCCAGTTGCTGAGCCAGAAGCTCGTGCCGACCAAAGAGTTCAACCCGATAAAGAGGTGGTACAGAAAGCTTGCCTACTTTGTGGAGGACAATTGGAGAAGGATTTGGGTCATGGCCTTGTGGCTCGCCATCTGCGCCGGCCTCTTCACATGGAAGTTCATTCAATACAAGGATCGGGCCGTGTTCGACGTCATGGGGTACTGTGTCACCACCGCTAAGGGCGCCGCCGAGACACTCAAGTTCAACATGGCCCTCATTCTCTTGCCCGTTTGTAGAAATGCCATTACTTGGCTTAGAAGCAAGACCAAGTTGGGAGTAGTGGTTCCGTTTGATGACAACATTAATTTTCACAAGGTAAAACTATTGGGCTCTTGTTTCTAGAATAAAAATATTTTTTTTTGTTTAATTACCATTGAACAAGACTAAAGAACGCAACTAGTGTTAAAACATTGCAATGTCATGCTAAGCGATTATGACATTAAACACAGCTTGAAATGTCAATAATGTGACGGTGTGAGTCTATCGCAACAATTCGAGTTGAATTATGGTCTTGTTGTCATTGACAACCACTAGACGAGGAAAAAAAACGATCCTAGAAAACCATAATATCTTCTTGAAATTTTACCACAGAAACCAACTTACCCTTTATGTACATTTTTCTTTCTGTATAGGTGATTGCGGCGGGGATTGCGATCGGGGTTGGTCTGCATGCTGGAGCACATTTAACATGTGATTTTCCTAGGCTGCTACACGCTACAGACGAAGAGTACGAGCCAATGAAGCCCTTCTTTGGGGAAGAACGGCCCAACAACTATTGGTGGTTCGTAAAGGGCACAGAGGGCTGGACCGGGGTGGTCATGGTGGTGCTAATGGCCATAGCTTTCACCTTAGCGCAGCCTTGGTTTCGCCGCAACAGGCTAAAGCTCCCAAAAACCATGAAAAGACTCACCGGCTTCAACGCCTTTTGGTACTCCCACCATTTGTTTGTCATCGTTTACGCGCTCTTCGTTGTTCATGGATACTATCTCTACCTGTCCAAGAAGTGGTACAAAAAGACTGTAAGTTCATTCCCAAACCATTACAGAATCTCATATAATACATGGTAATTTTCTTTACTTTATAATCAGTATTTTCTAACTCTGGCTAAAATGTTGTGACAGACATGGATGTATCTGGCTGTTCCGGTTCTTCTATATGCGTGTGAGCGCTTGATTCGTGCGTTTAGGTCTGGATACAAAACAGTGAAGATCTTAAAGGTAAGTAATTTGATGTTTGAATTTGATCCCATTATTGTTAATTTCTCAAAGTAGTTCTCTAATTTCCCATTATTTGAATCCGATGTTCAATATCGATCAGGTTGCAGTGTATCCTGGAAATGTTCTGGCTCTTCATATGTCCAAACCACAGGGATTCAAGTACACAAGTGGACAATATTTATACCTCAATTGCGCGGCTATATCCCAATTTCAATGGTAATTTGAAAGGATTTCTTTTCTCCATTTTTCTTCTGATTCATTACCATTCTGCGCCTTGTATTGATCGATTAATTTTTGTATATCACAGGCATCCTTTCTCAATTACGTCGGCTCCGGGAGACGATTACTTGAGCGTCCATATTCGCACATTGGGTGACTGGACATCACAGCTCAAATCCATTTTCTCCAAGGTATGTTCTCTTTTTTAATTTTTTTTGGTCACATACTAATGAAATATTCTGTTCTGTTTCGAACCTCAATTCGATTTCATTTCTGCAGTAACATAGATTGAGTTTTCGGTTTTGGCTTCTGATAATTGTAGGTATGTCAGCCTCCAAAATGTAATCAAAGCGGCCTTTTAAGAGCCGATATTGGACCGGCCAATGACAGACCTACGTGAGTAGTACTATTTCCTTCCTTTTTTTTTTTTTTCTTGTTTAAATTTTTGTCCAGGGAGTTTTGAACTCTACACCTCATGGTGGAATCATCTGTACAATTATCGATAGGTTATGTTTGCGACAATACTTCCAATGCAAAACCGAGAGTACTACAATTGTTTTCACTACAATTTCATCATTTGTAGTACTCAGAAAGTATAGTTGAAACTTCACACCAGAAACTTAAAAGTTACATGAATGAAAACTGCTCTAACTATCAATAATTATTTCCAAATATCAGGATGCCAAGACTCTTAATCGACGGACCGTATGGTGCACCAGCACAAGATTACAAACAATACGAAGTAATCCTCCTGGTAGGCCTTGGAATCGGCGCCACTCCACTGATTAGCATTCTGAAAGATGTGCTCAACAACATCAAGCAACACGAGGAAATAGAGGAGGAGATGGTAGAGAATGGCTACAAGAACAACTTCAAGAGAAAGCCTTTCGCCACCAAACGAGCCTACTTCTATTGGGTCACTCGCGAGCAAGGCTCGTTCGAGTGGTTTAGAGGTGTGATGAATGAGGTGGCGGAGAACGACAAAGACGGTGTGATTGAGCTCCACAACTACTGCACAAGTGTTTACGAAGAAGGAGATGCTCGTTCGGCTTTGATCACTATGCTTCAATCCCTTAACCATGCTAAGAGCGGGGTTGATATAGTCTCCGAGACGAAGGTCAAGACTCATTTTGCCCGACCAAATTGGCGCAATGTTTTTAAGCATGTTGCAGTTAAGCACACCGATAAACGAGTTGGTAAGTATTCGGTTCATCACAAGATAATTAGTCTTTTATTAACTTTAATTTTCGAAAAAAAAAAAAAAAAACACATTTTAAGGTTAGAAAATGCTATTAGCGATAATCACTAACATGTAAGACTGTTGGTCCCTCTTAACATAATTTGTCAATCCTAAAGTTGACATGTAAATTCGTGATTGATTAAAAACGAGGGCGGGGGCGGGGTGTCAACTCTCAACTCTCTTTGTTTCTAATTTTCCTTTTTTTGTGTTCTTCAGGAGTGTTTTATTGTGGCGCGCATGGATTAGTTGGGGAGCTAAAGAGGCTGTCTCAAGATTTTTCCCGGAAAACAAGCACCAAGTTTGATTTCCATAAAGAAAACTTCTAAGCTTAAGCTCCTGGTTTTCTATGAATTCTAGTGTACTATATATACGGGTTTATGTCATTATAAGGTATAGTTGAATTTTGTAAGTAATATTCTTAGATTATTCTCTGTAATAATAAAGTGTAAAGGTAGAAATTAGACAAAGCTGTCAAGATGATTCCTATATAATGAAAGTTTCATATATTAATTTATAGAATTTGTAAGAAAAATCCAAAGGCATCGTTGACACAAATCTTTTTCGAAAAAGTGGCCACATAAAAATAAATTTGTTAGTTGGGGAAGAATTTTCTCCAAAGAAGAACAAACCTATATATATATATATATATATATATATATATATATATATGTAAGTGGTTCATTTGAAAATAATGACAAAGCTCGTAATGAAAGAGTCTTATGCAGGAAACTATAAAAATAAAATAAAATAAAATAAATAAAAAAAGCTTTTTGGCTAAGACTATTTTGCTTTCAAAATAAAAAAAAAAAACTTTTCTCTTTTCTCTTTTCAAAAGTGAAAAATAAATGTGTTGAACAAAACTTGCAAAGGAAGGCCAAAACCTGTTCATATTCATTCCAGTGATGAGTCAAAACGACTTGTCGTAGAGAGGAATTTGCTCTTTTATCTTAGCCTACTTTTTCCCTTTCTTAGAAGTAATGTTACTTACTTTAATAGACTCCTATCTCAGCGCAAGTTTGTCAAAATGTTGAGCAATTTATAAAAGTAACTGTTTAGTTGTAAAGGGTCTAGTTATGTATTTGATAACTAATTTGTGCCACTAATAAAGCTTGACTTTATTCCCAATGCTTTTCAAAGAGAAAGTTCTTGATTAGCTCATACAGACCAAGAGAAACAAACCTAGGTTAAAAAATAAATAATAAAAAAAATTTTGATGCCCCATTTTTAAATTAATAAAAACCTTTTTTCTAGGGCAACAGATTGGCATAAATATCCCCCTTCCATTGTCTAGTTAAGTTGTATACTTTACATAGTTGTTAAGAGATCCCCGATGACATTTGAAAAAACTTGAAAAAAAAAATTGTTTTTGAATCCATCTATGATTCTTCCTTTCGGAAACTTTAAAAATATAAATAAATTCAACACATTATAAAGCTAACCAAACAAAAAAGATAACTATTTTCTTGTCTTTTCCTGCAGTTTCCCCTTTTTATCAGTCCTTTTTTTTTTTTTAACACTCTTTTGGTTTTGGCTATTTAATATACAAATTCTAGAAGTAAAGTGACAACTTTAAGATTTTTTTTATAACCAAAATCAAACACATTTTGCAAAGCTGAACCAAAATAAATACAGGGCCAATTTTGTTTCCTTGCTTTTATGGCTTTGCTTGCTTTCTAGTTCTACTAGAACTACCACACCGATACTTATCCCAAGAAAAATATTATATATTAAATATAGCCCTACCAAACCAAACTAAAGGCAAAGAACATTGAATATTACTTTAGTTTTGGAAAAAACTTATCGTAAGAATTGGTGTATTTTTGCTCTATAAATAAATTTTGTTGTTTTAGTATTTATATCAAACTTCTCAATGAGTCGATCTATGATTGGAAGTAATTCTATTGTCATGATATAACGTTATAGTTTTGATATTCACATATCAGACTGTTAAAAAGTTAAAACGATAATATCTATATATAAGATAAAAGTATATAATTTTTAGATCTGTTATCGTATCGAACATCTAATTTTTATTAGATAAGAAGGACACTTTATACCAATTAATTTCTTAAATTATATTAAGTAATAAATTATATTAAGTAATTTATTAGATTGTATCGGTTAGTCTATGGAATTGTTCTCCTTTTCCACAGAAGGGAGAATATTCCACAATTTTTATTGTAAGTTTTGTTAGTTGGCATCGTCAGAGGCTAAAAGTATCATTAATTATTTGGTTTGCTCATGTGGTCCTGTAATACAATATGAGAGATATATTATTTATGAGCTTTACCAGAAGCTAAATTATCTGATATATATTCCTTCTCCTTTTAGTAAAGTTGTTTTAACTCCTACCTTACAATACCCAAGCTGCCTTTAAATTTTCATATTTCTTTAAAAAAAAAAAAAAAAGCGTAAAAAAGCTTTTAATGCATAACCAAACAAAAAAAAAGCAACAAATGCTTTTGAAGATATCTGTCGATCGTAATGAGATGGGAATTTGTGTAAAATATATACACACACGTTAAAATGCTCAACATCATACAATATAATTACAACCATTACTAATCAGGTAAAATGATAAAAAGTTCAATTTCTTGACTAAAAGTTTTAAATTGAAATTCACGTCGTCATGATAATTAATATATATGGATAATTTATTTCAAGAAAATCTACATGTATCATACGATATTTTTTTTTTTTCTTGAATTACCTGACTAGGAAATCTTCAACTCTTCCAATCCTCTTTTATTAAAATATATATAGATATATACAATTGCCACCCCACACCAACTTCTAAGACCCCACAACTGATTTTCCTTCTCTCTCTTCTCTCTCTTAAAAACGACTTCACTTCACTTGGAAGTATTTCCAGGAAGTTTACACACTCATTGCACTCTCTCTCTCTCTCTTTATCTCTCTCAGAAGAAGAAAAAACAGAACCTCCTAATTCTCTTTCCCAATGGCAACTACAGAAGCTAAACCAGATGCACCAGAGAGATCTCTCCTGAACCACCTCTCAAATACAAGGTACTACTTCACATCCACAATATCGACAAATATATATTTATATGTGTGTGTGTGCATAAACACTTATTTCTCTTGTGTTTTATTTTATTTTTCTCAGACATGGGTGTTGAAAGTCTCCATCCACTGCGAAGGCTGCAAAAGAAAAGTAAAGAAAATCTTGCAAAACATTGATGGTAAGTGATATATACATACACACATAAATATCTTTTTTCATGTTTCCACTTACAAGACACTTCTGTTTTCAGTGATACATATACACATATATATTTTCTAGCTCCAAGTTCTTAGCGTTATAAGTAAGCCTACTCAAACTCCACTCTTTTCAAAACTTTCTGCCATTATTTAGCTCAAAGCTTTCGACTTTCCATTTTCTCTATCTGGGTCTCGCTCGTTTGAATCATTAAATTCAACCTTTTTTTTTTCCTTTCAAAACATCTTAAACAACTTTCTCAGGTGTTTACACAACAACTATCGATTTGAGGCAACAGAGAGTGACGGTAACCGGAAACGTGGACTCAGAAACGCTGATTAAGAAGCTGGTGAAGACCGGGAAACACGCAGAGCTTTGGCCTAACCAGAACCAGAAAGAGAAGAAGAGCAAAAACAAGAACAAAGAGAAACAGACTGACCCAGATCAAAGCTCTCACGAAGAAAACGACAAGAACAACAGCAGCCATAACCAAGCCGTTGACAAGGGAAAAGAGACGGTGAAAGTTGAGGTTTTTCAAGTCCAAGACCCGTCTAAAGCTCATGAAAACGGCAATAATAATGTTGTCGGTCTTCACGACGGTGGCGGTGGGCAACCGGCGAAGCAGCACGGTTCCGGTAGCGGACAGGGCAAGGAGCAGAAGGTTGAGTTTAAGCAGACGGTGACCGTACACGCCGTTAGCCAGTCACCGTCTGCCGAGAAGAAGTGCGGCGAAGGTGAGTCGCCGGCGGTGGGGGCCGAGGCTTGTTCTGGGAGTGGACCTAATAACGGCGGTGGCGGTGGCGGTGGCGGTGGCGGTGGCGGTGGCGGTGGAGGTGGAGGTAAAAAGAAGAAAAAGAAAGGGCAAAAGGGTAATAACAGCAGCGGGAATGAGGGAGAGCATGGTAATTACGATGGGCCAGCGAGCAGTGGATCTCAAATTCCAGCTTCGGCCAATCAAGGCGCGCCATGTCATCACGAGCATCAATACCCTCAGCCCTACTACTCCCACTACTATGGGCCTCCGGTTTATGGGGTGAGCTACAGTACGGCGCACACTAGGGGAAGCTACAGTGCAGCCTATTACGCCTCTCCGCCACCTAATTACACGCATTCGTATAGGTACGCCCATCTAGGCGCGGTCGTGGAGGCGGAGCCTCAGCCGTACGATCTCGAGTCCTACACGCCATCGCAGCCGTCGGATTCGTTCGAGCTCTTCAGCGATGAAAATCCAAATGGATGCTCTGTCATGTGAAACGACCACATTAGCCCTATGAAATGCAACGGACTATACTTCTTCTATGAGTCGAAGTTGGGGGTAATTTTGTAATGCTTGTAGATACGGTAAAATATTATATATATATATATATATATATATATTAGTAGTTTTGAATTAGGAGGAAAATGAAAAAGAAAATGATATGAGGGGTGTTCTTGGAGGGGTTACATGGGGGGGTTTCTTTTTTAGTTGGTATTTGTGCTTAGCTTTATTTTAGTTGGTACTTTTTACTCTTTTGAGGTTGGTTTAAAAAAAGTGACTAGCCATGTAATGCTTAGTTGTGTTGTGGGACCTTTTACTCTCTCTCTCTCTCCCTCTCTCTCTTTTGTGCAAAGCAATTCTTGGTATTTTGGCTTTTTATTACATGATGATTAGTGACACATTCTGGGGTTTTAGTTATGAGTGCGTGAAACCGCATTGTGTGGTGGTTTAGCTTTAGCCATAAAAGATTTTCATTGATGGAATTATGATAAAAAAAAATGCTGAGTGGTTGTTTAGGAGTATTAAATATGAATCTCTAGTTTTTTTTTATCAGTCTAGTATTTAATATAAAGTGTCTGATGTATTACTCACATATTCACATCATTACCACTCCTTATAGGAGGACATGGGCCCATCTATGAGGTCCTCAATGAATGTTCTTGTCAAATTTAGGAGCTTATTTGATAATGTCCTCTTTCTGAATTTTATTCTTAAAAAAAAAAAAAAAAAAAAAAAACTAGGAGTGCATAAGATTGGTGGTTGTTATATTTGCGATTGCATGTTATTTGATGTAATTTTGATTAGATCTTATATTAAAAATAATGTTATTTGATGTGATTTTAATTAGATTTACGTTAAAAAGTAATATTATCAATAAAAATATATTATTACAAAAATTAAAAATATATTATTTCCACAGTGAATCTGGAGACATAAATGGGGAATGTAGATGGTGAAATAAAAACAACTTTATTATTTTCTTGCTTATAATTAAATTACACTTTTTGTTGTTAAATTTTTTTAAATCATTTTAATATTATAAAAAAGATTTATATGTTACTTCTTCAATTTTCACTTATTATATAAAAAATCGACTTCCCCATCTTTTCCCTTAAGTAAATAGCTTTCACATTGAAGTTACATTCTCCTTTCAATATTCTTCTAAGCACCTCTCCAAGTTTCTAGAAAAAATACAAATCAAAACAAAAAAAAAAAAAAAAAAAAAAAAAAAAAAAGAGAGATAACACCTCTCTTACATGAGAAGGAACCTTCTGTAAATTTTAATTAAAAAAAAGTTTATTTTGGAAGGGGCAAAAAAGAAAAGGATGAAGTTAATGTCCTAGATTTTTTTTTTTTTTTTTGGTAGGAAAAGCCCAAAAATGTTTTTTTTTTTTTTTTTGAATAAGTAAAATGTATTGTCAGAAACAAAATTCTTCTCTTTCACTTGAGTTTGACTGTTTTGACCAGTATTTTAGCATTGTTAGTTGATGATATCTATATTTAAAAAAAAAAAAAAAAAGTAAACGACACTCGGCAGAATCCCATTTCAATCATATCTAGTATCTTCCGTACTTAATTATATATTTATTGATATATATTGCATATATTTTATATATCCAAGGAAAGTAAAAAATGCTTTGAAAATAGTATCCTTGAATATTACGACTAAGAAAGAGTCCATTTAATATATGGATCTCATGTCATGCCATTTATCTTATTAGTGTGTTTAATTTCATATTTCAATCATTAAATTATATAGTGATCCATATCTATTGGCATATTATTATATATATATATATATAAATGGAAGTAATCAAACTATAGAAAATATTTTAAGAGTATTAGTAATGTTGAATATTATAATTAATAGAAAGTAGATTTTATATACGAGGGTTATATTGTGAGATCTGTTTTTGATTAGTATGTAATATTAATATTACTCATACTTTTTAATATTATTCTTAAGTTATATATACTCGTTATTATAACTAGTGTGAAAAGAACAAAGGCATTAGTTATCAGCAAAACTTTAATTATATTCCTTCCTCTAAAATCTTTAAGGAAAATTCTAGACATCATTTTCCACATTTTTTATCAGATTTTTTTTCTCTTTTTAAAAATTTAATAATTAAATCCATCCAAGGACCCTCTTTTCTGAAATCTTTTAATCACAAGAAAGCACTTTCTTGGTTTTTATTCTCTTGGCCACTTAGAAGGTCACTTGACATTCTAACCCAAAGCTTTTTAACACCAAAGAGAACCTTATTGTTTTATTCTTATTCTTCTTGGAAGTGACCTTGCTTGTGTAGATAAATTGTTTCTTTCTTTTTTTTTTTAATTATAAGACACGATATGAAAAAAAAAAACGCACTTTTATTTGTTTTCATAGGATTTTAATTCCGTACTGATATGTTTAATATAGTCATACTAAGGGTGGTAAATTTTGAGTACAACTAAGATTACGTGGCATTAAAAAAAACTTCGAAAGCCATTAAACTACCTTTAAAAAAAATCATATTACGCTACATGATTTCATATTCAACATAATGGTAAATCAACTCTTGCCTCCAATGTTAAGATCTAAAATTCGAATCCCTAATTATTAATTAGAAAAAAATTTACTAAAAAAAGAATTTGTACATGGGTCCTTGTATTTTTAACTATCAATAGAAATTGTTTTTGAATCAGTAGATTTATTTTTTAATTATCTGATTATATGAGTGTCACGTTAAATTTTTAGGACGTGCAATGTAAAATTATTCCCAATAATATATTAGACCATAAAACAATTAATTAAACAATTAAAACATCAGCTTCTGTCTATAGTTAAAAAAATTGTACTGCAAAAATTTTGTAAAAAAAAAATGATAATTTGGCGAAGCTTGATGAAAACAAATTACTCAAAATTGTACCTGCCAGGGTGTGTTTTTTTTTTTTTTTAAGAAAATTCTCCTCATTTTTTTTAATGGAAATTTGACAAGCTCAATGCACTTAAATACAAACATAAAAATATGGAAACTATGGAAAGCCTTGTCAAGATATTGATATTTGATGGGTTAGAGAGGGCAAAAGGGAAGTCCCAAGGTCCACCCCTTACACCTGTGAATCATTTCTCTTTTTTTCTTTTTTCATGCTGCTCTATAATTATAGGTCTGATCTTTGGACCCCAATAGCTTGTACCTAAAAACAGAAAGAGAGGCAACAAAAAAAAAATTTTATCTGTCATTCTTTTGAGACTGTCTCCATATTAACTTTTAAAGCAGGAAAAAAGTTATAGGTGAGGGTGGAAAAAGTGAAGGGGAAGTTGAGGATTTTCAGAATATAATCACTTTTACTTTCATTTCTTTTAGATTGGAAAAAGAGGGGGGGGGGGGGGGGGGGGGGGGGGGAACAAATTACCATTTATCTCTCAAATTTTAAACATTGTCATAAAATTTCCTTGAAATTTAATTTGTAAAAGTTTATGAATTTTTCTCCATAATTAAATTTTTGATTAAAAAAATACACATAATACTTGTTAGAAGCACGAATTTGAGGTATTAACTATAAAATTATGAATCGACATACATTGGTATAACTCTAGATACTTATTATCTTTATTAAGTGTAAAATTACGAAATTATCTATAACAGATAATTATAGGAGAAAAAAAGACAATCCACCATCAATATTTACTCTTTTAACTTGATTATAAGTGTTTCTTATTTAATATCCACAACTCATGCTTTCAACGAGTATCATGTGTATTTTTTCATCAAAACTTTAATTGAGGGGAGAAATTCACAAACTTTTCTAAAGTTCGTGAAGAAAGAATTTTATAAATTGAAGTTTATAGAGCATTTTTTTGACAAGATCTAAAGTTTGAAGAGAAAAGTGTAATTTTTCAAAAATAATAATAATAATAATCAAAATCAAGAGGCATAAAAGATTCTCTCACAAAATGTGAAACCTATTTGACGCATCTTATACTTTATGAGAAAACCCAACTGATCAACCGTATTGAGTAGGTTTTCCTCTCTCTCTCTCTGTGCTTGTTTTGTAAGGGGCAAATAAATAAAAAATAAAAATAAAAATTTCATGGCAGAATCTTGACCAGAAGCATGATTTTTCGTTTCCTGTTATTTTCAGTCAATTAAGCTATGATTTTATTATTATTATTAATATTTTGATGTGATCATTTGCATATTACTGCCCATCAATTTGTGTGCAATTTATTTTTGTAAACTTTTACAAATTAAATTTCAAGCCTAACTTCCTAGCCAAGCCTCTTAAAATATCAAAAAGACAAGTCCTGCTGATTTTGCTTGGACAAGATTCAAAATCCTTCCTCCCATGATTTCTTTCTAGTTCTTCTTTTCTTCCTCGCCTCATATTCGACACGTCCATGGTTTTTTTTTTTTAATTTATTTTTTGGCTGAAAAAGAAATTTTATTTAAAAAAAAAAAAAAAAAACCTCCCAAAATGGCTAGAGATTCAAACAAGGAACTAAGCCCACAGTCAAAGCATAAAAAAATAATTAAAAAAAAAAAAAAAAAAGAAGGGACTAAGCTCATAGAAACAACAACTAAAAAGGCAAGTCGGAAGGCCACTAAATAACTAGAAAACCTTTCGATGGAACAAGTACCACAAAGAACGAATGCTAAAGTGATCAGAAGTGTAACATAACATTTACTCAAGTTAAAATATGTTAAAAAAGTGAAGTAGTAGTATAGATAACTAACTTTCTTTAGGTTATACCATTCTTATATAGTTATATAAACACTGAATTAGAATGATAACATAATATTTAATGTTAAATAAATATTATATTATATTTCTTTAATCTTGGTTTTATGTTAAATAAATATGATGTTATGTTTTTATTATTATCTGTCACTTCAAAAGTAAGGGGGGTGTTTGAGGGGTGTGTTCAAACAGTGTTTTACTGTCTAGTTTCCAAAAAATATTTAGGGGAATTTTTGGTTTTCAATAAAACTTTTGCAAATATTTATAGTAAACTCAAATTTTAAAAATAAACATCTTTGTTATTTTAAGTAGAAATGAGATTTTTTTTTTTATAACATAGAATTCAAGAGAAACAAAACAAAAATCATATTAATTTTTTTTTCAAATATATTTTAAGATTTTACACTTTTTCACTCAAAACAATTTAATTTTCAACCAAACACATTTTTAAAACTCAATTCCAATCCAAATATTTTCAAAACTCTGTCTCGGATTGTTTCCAAAACAACCCTAAAAAAAGGTTATGATGATATGTCTAATGGGGATGGGATTTAAATAATGGGGTTGAATTGTTTAAACCTCCAAGGAACCAAACCTGTTTGAGTACTTTAAAGAATATTTGAAATTTTGGTGTTTATATTTTCAAGGCAACAAATTATTGCAAGTGAGAGTGAGAAACAGTGTCAAAAGATTATTATCTTGAAACCTGAACAGTGGTGGAGTAGTTAATACTGTAAAAATCAATCTGCATTGGACAAGATGAAAAACTTTTACCTTTTTTAGTGCCTTAATCAGGTGAGTTACCCCAATTATTGTAAACAGAATAGAGTTTTGTTCACTACTAATCTTGAACAAAGTAATCTCACTTTTGGTGGGGGACCACAAACAGGTGGAGGAAGAAGAGACTGAGTTTAATGAAAAAAAAAAAAAAGAGGGACCAATAATACTAATAATAATAATGAAAGGCATATATAAACACTGATTTGTGTGGTGGTGTTGTAATCATGGTGATGAGGAGGAGGAGAATATTAACAATTTTTAATGATGCAACCACTTTGTAATTTGTAGACATGCTGATTCACCAAGGATTTTACTATTGGCTTAAGAGCTACTTAAAGCTTTTGGTGTTCTTAAAAAAAAATAAATAAATAAGACAGAAAAAATAGAAAGAAAATTGAGAGTTTTTACGAGATGATCTCCTATTTTATATTATCGAAATCAACGGTTATTTTAGATAGATTTATAATTATAGTAGTTTTGTGTCACACGTTGTAAATTTTTAATATGAACACTTATAAATTTTATCATAAAAAATTAATATACTGATCCAAAAACAATTCACATCAATAATATAAAATAGGAGGCTTTACCGTATAAGCCCTCAAGAAAATATTCAGGAAGAAATCAGTCATTAAAGATCAAGTATTAAAAATAAATTTTTGGCCGTGTTTCAAAACCAAGTTTTCAGGACATTAAAAAAAACAAAACAAACCGTAAAATATTTGTTCGATGGAGCTGTTTTCAAATTAAAAAAAAAAAAAACAAAAACAAAATTGTTATGTACTATTTTATAACATCGTTTCTTCATTGCAAATAACTCCTACCAAAAAATAAAAATAAAAAATCATGCCAAGAGATTTTGAATATTTAAGAATTATGTTTTTAATCACTATTCTCAAACAAATGTCTCACAAACATGGGTTCCAAGACACTTGTTTTTTTTTTTTTTCCTTTTTATTAATTTTATAAATAAACATATAATTAAATAAGAAAAAAATATTATTTATTTTCTCATTTTTTTTATGCCAAATAAAATGTCTGGTAATTCCTATGAGCGGAGTAAATAGATTCATGAACATTGAAAATATATAGGATAAAAACCACGTCATAAGGTCAAATTACCTCCCACTTGACCAATAATTGATGAGAATTCAACGGGCATTTCAATTAGATAAAGATTCTTATCCATTACATGAAAAAATTTTCCTTCTCTTTTGTCCCAATCCTTTGAACATTTTCAGGGCTCCCAAACAGAAACTGACTCTAGGAAATCATTCAATAGTGCTGGGAAGTCCTGCACAGGTCTTTTTGGGACAAACCTTCGTGATATGCTCTTGTTCATCGGTTAGAGTCGGGCATATATATATATATATATGTGTGTGTGTGTGTGTGTGTGACAGCCTTAGTTAAGAAAGCAAACATTCCAAGTGCGCTGTTGTTGCAGTAGCTCGTTGAACTTGTGGCTCTTCACATCACAGTCAGTGTGACTCAACTACACTACCCAGATTTGACTACCAATCTGTTAGTGTCAGAGACTCAAGAGAGTCTGATGTGTTTTCAAGACTTCAAGAATAATATTATTATTATTTTTTTTTTTTTTTTTTGTATACACACAAAAGAGTAACATAGATGAACGTTGTTAAGTTTAATTTTAGATAACGAAAGAAAATTGTGATGTTTATAAGTTATTTAAGTTTGTCACTTCTTATCGATATAAGACTTAGTTAAGTAATTAATTATTCTTTTTGATATACGTATAAATTTTCAAGATGTTCATATAAACTAATAAGTGGACCCAATAAATTTCATCTAATTTTCTCTTGTGGTGGGTGTTATATTTATGAAACGATGAAATTATCGATTTTTTTTTTTAATATTGCGGCGGACATAAATTTAATTGCATAGTGTAAATACTTCATTATTACTGGACTTTATTGTTGGGCTTACCAACTCCCACCTTGGGCCGAAACAAAGTTATTAAGTGGGCTTGGACAAGCAAGCCCATTTAAATTGTGAAGCAACGGCGAGCTAGCTGGATTGACACACAGTTTATGTGATCGTCGTACAGAGCTTCTTCTTCCTCTTCTCCAATTTTCCCCTCTTTTTTTTTTTTAATTTATTTTTCCTGCTAAGATTTTCTTATGCAGGTAAAACTTCCTCAAGAAAAGTAATGAAAGGAGACTGATATGGTGGTTAGAGCACCTGATTTGTGTCGTTAGATTTTTCTGCAGACTTTAAGCAGTGACCAAACTGTTATAATTTGCTAAAAGTGGTTCAAATTAAGCATGTGTTCGGACAACACTCAACTATCAAACTCAAATTTTTTTATCTTTTCTTAAAAGTTTTTGTCTTTTTAAAATTCAAAAAAATTACCATTAAACTTAAAAATCTCAACTCAAACTATTCACAAAAAATCCTAAGACTAAAACATAAAAATGAGACAAAATAAAATAAAAAGTTTGGTGGTAACTCACTAACTCTGGTCTACCTTTTTTCAACCAACCAAAAGGTATTGCATTGTAGTGCTCAAAATTAAGTTTCAACCGGCCCGGTAAATTATACAGGTCCTCTATAAAGTGTGGATACCAAACCCAATATGGTTCATTTATGAAAAATGTTTGGTAGTACTACCGGTGAGCACCGTGCTTAATACACAATGAACCTTATCCGACTGTCTCGTATTGATTCACCGGTTTAAATTAAAATTTCTCAATTCATTTTATTTTTATCTGAAAAGTTCACAAAAATTTTAACTATTTTTTAAAATCAACTACTCCAATCCAAAAAACTCAATTCCAATCTATGCACCTAACGCAAGCTTAGCTATGTGATTCGTATTTCAGATAAATTAAAATTTTACTCTGATTTTTGAAAGTCACCAAATTGCCTCTATTTTTTATATATATAGGATTATCGTATTGCATATTATCGAGTATCAATAATGTTTAGTACACGATTTTTCCCTTAGTCAAGCAATTTCATAGGATAGTGCAGAGTTCCAATTGTGAACAGACTTTTAACTAATATATGTCTTTTAAGTAACACTCATGCCAAATAGAAACTATTCATTTTGTTGCAACTTACAACAAACTTCAACGCGGAAGTTTTATGATAAAAATTATATTTTTATCTTATCAATGGTGTGAGTTCTTAAATCCTCAAATTAAATATTTAACAATCAAATTAAAAATTCATATTAAAATAATACACTATACAATCTAATAATACTCTCACTTATAAATCCAACTATTAAAATTTAACGAGACGATTTAAAAAACTTATAACCCTACCGAGTTTCATTCGTACCACAAATTTATTTTTTTTCCCCCTCAAATTAAAATCTTCACGACTTTCCACATAGGAAGATGTATAAAGTCTAAACGGAACTTTGGAGGGGGTTTTTTTTTTTTTTTTTTTTGGCCAGGGGGACCACAACAACATTATTTCGGCGAATTGCAGGATGTAATAGACCTATCATTAACAACTGACGCGTGCACCTAAAAGGATTCAAAATTTTATTTAAGAGAATCATCTTTTGAAAAACTCGTACTCATTGGCCTATTTAGCAATTTCAAATTTTTTAAAAAATTATTATTTATTTTTTGAATGATAGACTTCACGTGAAAACTTTAATATGAATCATATAATAAGACGATCATTGTCCTTGGCCCTTTGGCTCCGGCTGGCATAAGGTAACGTTTTATACCTAATATTAACCTTTTTTATTTTTTCTTTTTCTTTTTCTTTTTTAAATTTTTACCCCTCTCTAAGGTCCGTTTGGTGAATGAGTTTAAGTTAAAAATTTTAAATTTCAATAATAAATTTGTGTTGACTTTTTAGAAAAGATAAAAAAACTTTTTAGAAAAAAAACAAAAACTGAAATGAAAATTTTAATTTGAGTTTGAGTTCCAAACGAAACATAAATTTTGAGACATGGGTTCAATTCAATTGAAATCACAATTTTTTATTTATTTTTAAAAAATTAACTTCAATTTTATCATTCATAGTTATTATTATAATTATGTAATTCAAACGAAAATACATAACTTCTAGTGTACCAAATATGATGTATTTTTTATGATATAAAATTTCAATACGAACTAAAAAATTTTATTTTTATGTTCTTTTTTCAAATACGTTTTAAGTTTTTACACTTTTTAACTCTGACAATTTAAACGTCTCATCAAAATCAAAACTTAATTTAACTCAAATCAAACCTCAAAACCTCAATTCCAACCCATACACCAAACGATGCTAAATTTCTCTATAATAAATGCTGTAAACTTGGTGAGATAAAAGCTTTTTACTTTTTCCCGAAAAGTGATTATGACATAACACCTATTTGGTTAACTTGGCATATTCTTTTCATGTTATTCAAATTTCAAACTGCAAAATTGTCCAACTACGTTATGTATATTTAATTTCTGTTGGCTTTATGCCTTTCAAAAATCTTCAATGAAAAAGAGAGTTTCCCAAAAACCGTCCATGACATAACACAATTATTATAGTGAGCCAACAAAGAAGTACATAAAAAAATAACACTAAAAATAAATAATTGGTTGCCATGACAACTCAAAATAAATAAATAAATAAATAAAAACTAATCGGTTGCCATGACAATTCAAGGGAAATTTTTTTTTAAAACTAATTGGCTGCCATGACAACTCAATAATTTTTTATTTTTTATTTTTAAACTTTTATATTCTCATTTTTCCTCACCCTTTATGTTCCTATTCTTTAAAAAAAAAAAAAAAAAAAAGGCTAGTAATTAATGAGAGAAAGGTTTTGGAGAGATTAACTTTTTGTTTGTTCATACTAAAATAATCCATTAATTAAAACTTTAAAAGAAACTTCAAAATTAAGGAATTAAAAATTTAGGTAAGAAATTAAGAACAACTATGAAATTGGAAGGAAAAAGAAAGAGAGGAAATAGTAGAGGATTATCGATTGAAACTAACAACATAATTTTATTATTTTTGCAAGAAAAATAAATCAAATTTCATGAATACATCACTTATTTTGAGCATGCAATCTTACAAATCACAACTCTGTAATATATATGTGTGCGTGTATGAAAAAAACATGATCCCACAATTTTTTTTCCTTCCTCTTAGTAACTTATCCTCAGATCTTACCTCTAAAGTAACAGATAAAAATCATTGCATCAAATAAAAAAGCAAAAAAAAAAACACAGAGAGAGGAGAATAATTTTACAGGAATTTATAAATATATAACTATAAACGACAGTATTTCCATGAACAAATAGTAACAACAATCAGTACTCATCATCACCAATCGCCTCTCTCTCTCTCTCTCTCTTCCCAAACCCCTTTGTTAAAGTATAACAATCAAACCCATTTTCAAGTTTTCAACCCCAAACTTGAAAATTTTAAAATTAAAAAAAAAAAAAAGAAATTAAAATTTAACTCCGGCACCTGGCAATGGCGGAGCAGCCACGGCTGTAGGGGTTGGCCTGAGCGCCAGGCTGGCAATTGTAGTAGGAAGCGCCGCGGCGGGAGCAGGGCACAGTGTTCCTCTGCAGCGCACCGTAGCTGATGTAGTTGGTGGTCGCTAAGATGCGCCGGCTGATCTCCGAGCTCATTTCGAACTCATCCTCCGTCAAACACTCCCCTATGGAGCCGTCGCAGCCCTTCTTCAACGGAAAAAACCCCAGATGCTCTCCGCCGACGACGCCGCCGACAACAGCCGCCGGAAACGAGCTCACGGCCAAGATCGCGACGGCGAGGATCACGAGGAACGACGTCGTTGGGGAGAGGAATCTCGCCATTGTTGACCTGCGGAAGGTGGTTTTTGGAAAATGAAGGACAATCTCTGCTCCTTTTTCGTCTCTCGTGTTTCTCTCTCTACTTTCTCTCTCCTCAGTTCTCTCTCACTAAACTAGGACAGCGACTTTGGTTTGGCTTCAGGGCGGGCTTTTATCTGCTTTTCCCCTAAGAAATGACCTCGTTTTTGGTGTTATTTACGATTGTGCCATTTTGACCTTTTTTTTTTTTTTTTTCCCCCCAAGAGATTATGGGCAACGAGCCAACGACTAAGTGGGTTTTAAAAAAATGATCTCTCAACTAATTTGCTTATGTCAATAATCAATATATAGGGGATTTGACTTTTGATTAATTTGTAATGTTGATTTTACATTAGTTGAGAATCGATTTTGTGATGTGGTTTGGGTTCTTGGTTGGGAAAAAAAATAATATTGTTTGACCAAAATGTGATTTGCTAGTATGATTTTGTTTGAGTTTCAATGATAATGTCTCAATAGTTTATAGAGATTTTACCAAGTCATAAAATTGGTATGACTTGGTATTAGTGGTGAACAACATCTTCTTCTTCATCTTCTTCTTCTTTTCATTTTTTAGTATTTTTTTTAATCCTTTTTGTCCTTCTGGAAGTGGGATTAGTTATAAATTATAATACACGTTTCTTTTCCAACTATTTGTTTGTTTTCTTTTTCCTTGTTGAACTCTATGATAGGTAATTGAAAAAAAAAAAAAAAAAACTATACCAATAAGCCTATAAGACATAGTTTTGAATCTTTCTCACATTTAATCATTTCATATTAGAAAAGTCTTATCTTATAAGAAAACTTGATAAAAATCTTACCGATAAAACTATCTCTTCATTCCCTACCATATTATTTCCTTTCAAATATCCAAATCGTTATTTATTTATTAAGTGCAAATTTGTAGAAAAGTTGTGACAACTAATTCCGATGGGTTCATTTTGCCAACCGACTTCAATCATCGAATGAAAGGGGATAATGAGGTCTTTGACTACTTGTTCCAATTATTAATAGTAGGAAGCTTAGTTACATTATTGTACTTTTTGATTTTCATTATTTCTCAATCTATATCTATATTTTAATAAATTATAAAGATATCCTTTTAATGAAAATTAATTTCAATTGCATCATTCACGTATTTTGTGAATGAAAATAGTTGGATAATAATGGTAATTCCACACCTAGTTCTATCTTATGGTGAAGAGTTATATAAAAAGTTTATATATTTAGAAAAACATTAAAAAAAACCCTAAAACAAAACGCCAAATATATATAAAATATCTTGACTATTATATTTCTCGAATGTCAAAAGAAGTTCAAAATTAAAGTAAATCTAGTTTAGTTAAGGTACATTTGTTTTTCGCTTACAACACATGCAAGGAATGAAATTCCAATAAATCTTCATACACAAAAGATACATATGCAGTTTCTAAAAACGAAAGGATAGTTTTGGGTAACTTGTTACTTGTTAGATTGATTCCTAAACTTTTAAATTTGTACAAATTTTTTGCTTGTTTTTTTTAGTAGTTGAAATGATTATAACAATTAAAACATTGTTATAATAATCATTTCCGTTAGTATATGGGCGAAATATGTTAGTTATGATCACTTTTTAACCAAATTACTATCGGATTCCTTCTAAAAATTAATATAAATGATTATTATAGTAACATTCTAATAGTTTAAAATCATTTCAGCTATTAAAAAAATAACATAGACTAAAGTTACACAAACTTGAAAGTTAAAGAACTAAACAAGCAATTTATTCTAAAAAAGAATAATTGCATAGTTTTTTTTAATATAAACAATTATAATTACATAGTTAACCCTTACTAATTCACCCTTACATAAACTTTGTAAATGAGATTTTAATAACAAAGTTGAGGAGACGACGACTTCCCTTTAAAAAAATATATACATATATATATATATATTTACAGATGAAGATAAGTTCAAAGATTTATCATTTATCAAGCAAATTTTTTAGTCCATCTAGGAATGGCAATATGGTAATTATGTTCAAAACCCTGTCCACATGCACCGGTGGACCTACAAACTATGACATGTAAATAGTTGACTGATTCTGTATATCTCTTCTTCTTTTCTCCTCAAATTCCCACAAATAGAAAAAGAAGAAAAAGGAAGGGGAAGGACGGCAACTAGGGTTAGCACCTTTTCCCTTTTGTCCAAATCCATCCAAGAATTGTTAACCAAAACAAGTTTTCCAATTCTCTATTCTCACCCCCCAAAAAAAATTAAAAATTAAAAATTAAAAATTAAAAATCAATTCTATAACAGCCACTCTCTATTCACTTAGCTGCCGTCACCGTTAACTAATTTGTTGTTTTTCCCTTTAAAAAGGAGCTTTTAAGTTTTAGGTTTTTTTTTTAAATTTTTAACGGGAAAGTCTGTGGTAGATGATTTATACCGGTAAATCTCTTTTTTAGGCCGTTGAGATTTAATTAAACGGTTGAAATATTATTGGTATATCATACTTATCATGTACCTTACCTTATATTAACCTTCCCACCCAAAGTCTTCTCCGTCGCCGGCATCCGTCACTATTTTTCATTTCTAAAAAACTCAAACTTTACAAGTTCATAACTTTTTTATTTCAGTTCGAAATAAAATGAGATGATTTTTTCATAGAATATCGGGAGGCAAAAAATAAGATCAATGTTGCTATTTTTTTTTCTAACACAGTTTAAATTTTTAGTTTTTAACTATCACAGTTTATTTTTAATCAAATGTATAATTCTAAACATTCAATCGTTTTCAAGACTCCAACTATAACGTATGTTCCAAATGCCCCCTTAATGGGAGCTGCCACGAATACATACCACATTGTTAGCGTCCAGAAACAAAACACCACCAGTTATATCTATATTACCTTATGATTTTCTGAAGTGAATATAAGACAGTTTCAATCATAAAGTGCTTAATGATATGTATAACATAAATTGCAAAACGGTGGCAACTGCTCATAACTAGCTATTTAAATAAATTGCTAAGTTAATGACAACTCATTCCTTAAAAAGCTACACAAAAAGACAAATTAAAATGCAAATATAAGAATGCATACAGAAAGAAGGGTTTGTTGTATTGAATCAAAAGAGTCTTCTTTTCTTTTATGTACAACGAATCTAGGCAACTCATTCTAAGGTTAAGACATAAATAGCAAGCAATAACATGAGAGTGATCTTACAGCAATAAGGGCTTAATAAAATTTAGGGGTTTTTTTTTCATTTTTTTTACCTTATATTTTAGCATTTTCAAAATATCATATTCTATGTTTTTTTATTATATCATATTTATATATTCTCAATTAATGGTCAATTTTTACTATTAAAAAAAAACCCTAAATGCTCTTAATGAAAAAAAAAGGAAGAGAATAAGGGGAAAAAAAATTATTGATTTCAAAATGTGGTTTTTTTTTTTTTTTCCTTTTTCATAGCCAAAATCAATCTTTAACCAAAAATTTTTTTTTAAGGTTTTGATATGAATTTAAAATGTAAAGGTATAAATACGATAAAATATAAATTATAAGGTTTGACGTTTTAATTTAAAAAGAAAACTCTACAAATTATGCCAATGCCTCTCTAGTCTCTTCTTATCCTGGCTTTACATTCGTTTTGTTGTCAAATTATCTCCAAATATCTCCAAATAACAAGAAGCTAAGCTCAAACCAAAGAAATGAGATCCATAAAGTTTAACATATTTGAGTAGTTTATCTTAGCGAATAGAAAATTAGCTGTTAAGGGTTAATCGATGAAAAACTCTATATAAATAGATAAAATTTGAACTGCTTTTATCAAATGAAACTCAATAATAAAAAATTCCAACTATTGAAATCATTTGTAACCCTCATTTAATACCCAAAAAATATTGATCAATACAATATGATTTAACTAATCGTTTAAAAAAATGATCTAAAATAAAACAATATCGAGGAGGTCAATTAACCGTTATAGTTGGTTATTATTTTTACTCTGAATCAAATGATATTCTTATAATTATAATATTGTCTAACAATAATTATATAATTAATTTTATTATAAGATGTTGAGTTTAAATCTTATTTAAAAAAATGACATTATTATCAGGTGTGTGCACACGGGTATTTTGTTTCAAATTCACAAGACAACGGCTAGGAAGATATTGTAATAATAATAAATAAATAATTAAAAAGAAGAAAAATCAGACAGCGTTGGCGAAGAGCAGTAAGCTCTGGGTCTGCAAGTCAGGTGGTGGGGCCCGCCAAAAGGGCGGTGTTTGCGCGTTTCCAATACCAACCCCTCCTCTATCCAGCTGGCTCTTAACAATCTTTTGGCCAACCCCCAAAAAATATTTTATTTATTTATTTTGACACCCCAAAAAAAATCCAAATTTTGAAAAAACAATAAATAATAATTTGAAGGACGTTCTCTTTCCTAAAGAGTAAAGAATCTTCTCCTCTCTTTCATATAAATTATAAATACTCTTTTTCACATAATTTAAACGAAAAAAACAGTGAAGACATTCTCCCAGATTGACAGAAATGCCCTTTAGGTTTCTAATATTCCCAAACAACCCATCTAACTGTCCTTTTTTTTTTTTGGGGGGGTCCTAATCTCGACCTTCTGAATATAATGTCCCTTTTTTTTTTTTTTTTGGTGAATTATGTATATATTGATAAATCTTCACCTTCTGAATATGACCACTCACAGAACACGCCCAACCATTAATATGTGTTTTTAAAGAAAAATTATTAAAATGGGTTTCAGGAAAAAGAAACTAGAACAACTCCAATTGCTGATTAAAATATATATGTAAATATTTAGAAAATGTCTAAAGTGCGGAAGCCAGATCTATATGGCAATTGTAATATTTTGTTTATAATTTTGTAATTACCAATTGATTTATAACTTTTTATTTAGAATATTATATCAGTGCAGAAGATAATTGTCATTGAAAATGCAATATTAAAATTTGAAATCAATGGGTTATTATAATAACAAAAAAAATAAAATACTAATTATCATTTTATAAATGTGTAATATATGAGATAATTTATATATATAATATATTGTGAGTCTTGAACAGTTGAACTCATCCCATCAACATATGAAATGAAAGGGTTAATAAATTAAGGACAGAGTATCAGTGGGCTGACATAGGCGAGTAAATGATATCCTAGAATGTAAAGCTTTGTTCAGGGAGATCATGCTAACATGTCATACATTATCATAAATAGAGAACACAAAATCCTCTTTTTTATATATACATACATATATATATATGTGTGTGTATATTCCAATGCAACTAGGTGTGTAAATGGGTCCCATTTGCAGATTTCATAAATTTCAGCAGAGTCAACGAACTGAATTACTTATCATAGAACCCATCCAAGGTTGTTTATCTATGGAAAGATGCTCTTTTTAACTGATATAGAACTCTAGTCATAGCTCATAATTTACCCCCGGCCACCAAGAATATGGTATCCTTGCCATATGTGTGCTTTACTATTTACAGAGTCAATGAGGAAGAAACCAAAAAAAAAAAAAAAAAAAGTTACCAGTTTGTGATAATTCCATCTACACGTTCAAATGCAAATCAGATCGGATCCTTTTAAGCAGTTCACTGCGTGCTGGACTTGGAAATGCATATCAAGTAAAGCACGACTTCCCTACAAAAGAGAGACAGAAGGAATCGACTTTATTATTATTACTATTATTATTTTCAGCTAATCGGGTATAAGGCTCAACTCCGAAAAGTCGGTTGTGATAGGATATACTATATCCATGTTTAGACAGATGACAAAGGGCAGAACACAGTGGGAATAGCTATATTTAAGAGCAGCACTATCTCAAATTACACAAAAAGGGTTCAAGCTCAACATGGTGTTGCAGGGAACCATTTTACAAAAGGTGTCATTCCGAAAAGTAATATCCTCGTTGTGCAAAAATTGGAGGGTTTGGGAAGACACTTGAAATCTTGATTGAATGGAATGGACCGTCTAATTGAAATTAAACAATCGGTGTCAATAAGCCAGTCAGCTGGAATAGGTCCATGTTGCATCACGCTAAAATTCAAATCATTCAAAAGCACGAATTGATCACGCTAGTTTCTAAATGAACCTATATTACAATTGTTGCTGGAATTACTTATGAACAAGGACCTCAAATAATGAAGCACATTATAAAAAGGACATATACGAACTTACAATGGGAATGGGAGATAAAATCAGCCGACCACAACAACAGTGAACTTGGAGCACTAATGTTCTTCATTGTATGGTGGGGTTGACTGAACATAAAGTTCATTCTCCTCTCCATCACCATCCTCCTCATCATCTTCATCGGCATCAACCCAATTACTGCGATGGCGTTGTGAAATATCCTGACCATTAATTTCTGACCAATCTGAAGGCACCAAACTGCAACAATTTAGCTATTGTAGAAGAATAGTAGTGCAAGATTAATACAACGTGTACTCTTACTGACCTCGAGGTTCTCTTACATGATCTTTCTCCATGTGGCGGCTAGTATATGCAGTCAAGAAAATACAATTAAAAACAATGAACAATGTTACCAATCACGAAAGAAATTTGTTCTGACCAGCTTAATAGGTAGAATTTGAGTAGTACAGATTCTTAATGAAATGCAAAGAAAAATTCAGATGATAATCATTTTACATATATTATCAATTAGAATCTTGAAAACACGTAAAAGTGGCTGCCCCGTCTGCCTAGCAGCATGAGCACAACATCCAGTTTCCTTGTGAAAGTGCTGGGCACGAGAACATGTTAACACTAAATACACAAATAATGGAGAGTTCCAGCGATAATAATGCAAGTTATAATAGTTAATAGAATATTGAAGCAATTAGTCAATTTAGTACTTATTAAGAGACATGTAGCAAAATGATTGAAACAACAGGAATTAATCGAACATTGAAGCAAACAGCATGGCTTAGGATACATATCAGAAAACAGGGGTTCATTTTCTCTATCTGGTGCAGCCTTTGAGATCTGCATTGCGCTAAGCCTTGTAATTTCTCTCTGACCACTAGCATTCAAATTTCTCTCTTCTTGGACACGTCTTCCTTCAGCGTCGTTACCATTTCTGTTGGCACTTCCTGCAGAAAGTAAAGAATTTGAAGCAATTGAATAACAATATACTGTCCATCTCAGACTTTTTTTTTAAATTTTTTTTTTAAGAGAGAAAGTTACCCGAAAGATCAGACCAAATTTTGGTGTGATCAGATGGATGCTCTGAAATATTTGCTCCAGACCTGGCTTGTGCTTGTGAACCTGTTCGTTTCTCGGCCTGTGCATGCGTTGCGGTGGCAGCTTGTGCAGGTTCTGAGGGTTGGTCATGAAGCTGTGATACTAGCATGGTTGCAAGTACAAGTGTCGCAGCAAAGTTTGAATTGGAACCATCATCTAGGCCGAATTTTGGCGCCATAAGAATAGGCCTATTTCCCGGTACAAGATTGTCAAAAGATTGATAGGAATAAATAATTGAATCTAAAATGCAAGCAAGACAATTTATATCATGTGATGGGAAGTATCTTTTTCTTGACTGCCAAATCAACTAATTAAACTTAAATCCTAAGGATGTGAAACTTTCAGATGGCGTTCCTATTATGTCGGATTCAAAAAAAAAAAAAAAAGGAATACGAACCACAGAAATTAATCATACAGCAACAATATAGACAAGTCCTCAGCAGGATTATTACCCTGGTATTGTAAACTACAAACACCAGCACTGCTGGCCTACAGTAGAGACCTCCAAACTACAAAGTGAAATGAATGTCTGATTTCAGATTAACCACAAATAAAACTTTGACTTCTGATTTACCATAAAAACATTTTAGCATAATTAGTATGATATGATAGGAGGAAATCTCATAAAACAGATATAATATGATCTATAGCTGCTAGTGCAAAGAGAGAAAAACTCTTTTTTACTTCATCGCTCTACCATGTCTTTTTTAAGATTCCTGAATATTGCAGGATCACGTATTATATGTACAAATGTGGGTGTGTGGTCGCCTATCAAGTTCCCAGCCTACTTATATGTTTTCGTCACTACTGGCTTATTTTGGATCCGTTACATTTCAAAAGAAAACTGACCATGATAGACACATGTATATGGACACGTTGCATGCTGATTTGAAGCTCTCATATCACCCGATCAATTAGACGAGTGAAATCAATGTTGATGAGGAAAAATATGGAACGAACAAACACAATTACATAGAAAATTAGAAGATTTACTTACTCGCCAGCTTTGTCAAAATATAAGTGAATGTCAACTTCACAGCCTTCACAGAAAGAAAGAAATGCCTGAACATGTAAATGAATCAGCAAAAATCAGAACATAAAATGACTATTCAATTGGAAAAGATAGTCCATAAACTTTCCGTAAGGTATCAATCAAAGAAACGAAGTGCTGAATGTGACATTTAATTGATGAAGGAGTTCGAAGAAAATTTCCAATCGGTGGGGGGATAAGGCTTTTCCAAGTTATTCATTCAAAATAATGTAACAAAAATGAGATTTGAGGGCTTGCGTTATAACACCTTCAATTCCTTCACGCCAAATGTGACATCTACAGGGTCGCCAGTGTGAGTATATTGCAGAAACTCTTCTGTGGGATCTATCCATAGTTGAGTGTGTAGTGATGAGTCATTGTCTGCAGTTGAAAATCAAAGAGTAAACATACTGTTCGTTGTAAACTTAAGAATAACATATTTATATCTGCGATACCTTTTGTTGGGTCTATATAACTTCTAAGTTCAACAGCTTTCCCTCCTATTTCACTTGCTACATCAGAAGGCAAGGAATTGGGTTCCGTTGCTATAATTGTGATCTCTTGAAGGGACGACTGAAAATTAGCAAGCAATCTGTTGAGGTCTCGAGGCCTCACTACAAAGTTACTGGGGAATCTTCTCTTGTCGAGAGACAAGTGCTGTATGTTTGGTTCAACATTGCAAGTAATCCAAAAGGTCTTTCTCATTCCTGCACGGTAAACAGTATGAAGTTTGAAACCCTGACGACAACTATAAACATGATAATTTAAGTAAGACAACAAGTGTTAGATATTAATAGATAAACATGCTACTATCCCTTTTTTTTTTTTTTTTTTAACTACTATGGTGAGAAATATCGTCATTTGAAGCATCCTATCCAAACTAATCATTTCTAGTTTTTCTTTGAACAACCTTCCCAAATGCTTATTGGGCACAAACCAAAAAGCTTCCCCAAAATCTCTCCCTGGCCCTATTTTTGCTCTACTTAAGAGCATCAGCGACCATCTCAATGTCTAGCAGTATACAGCTAAATTCTTGATGCTTTATGAAAAATAGAAACATAATTAGGAAAATAAAATTACAAAGACAACGAAGAAGAAATGATGTAATTTCCCAAATCCAAGCTAGGCTTATGCCACCAAGAGTAACTATCATACTCATTCTCATAAGAAGTAAACCATAATGCAGCATCTACAACAGAAATAATCACTGGCATGCACGTACAACTATCATTAAACCCTTCACCTCCATTAATAGCACCTGCATCTCCTGTATTCAATTCAATTTAACCATCAACAAACAATTAAAGATATTGCATATGGTGATTTACCATTAAAGCACTCCAATGTCCACTGCACTTTTGATGCATCGGGATCAGGCAATTTGATGCTCAAATGATCTATGCTTGCTATAGGCGTCCTGAACACAGAACAAACAACCTGAAAGAACAGTGTCAGGAGGCCAAATGATTGAGTCCCGTATCATTAAATTAGTTTTGATATTTAGTTTTTATTTAACTAGAAATTCATGTTATTTAGTTCCGATTATGAAGTTCCCTTATTTCCTTTTGATTTAGTTTCCTGTGTTATTATTTGGTTGACCTATAACTATAGTAGTCTGTAATCTCAATTTAGAGAGAATGGTTGATTATCAAATATTGCGGCCCTGTTTGGATTCAAACCCACAATTCAAACTGTAGAATTTCAAATTTTTACGAAAGAAAACAGTGTAGAAAAAAGTTTGACGAGTGGGTTTAGAACAGGGTGCCAAAACGGGAGCTGAGATTACGGGTTCTCCTCTCCTTGAGTTCTTATTCTTTCTCTAGAATCCTCTATCCTCTCTCCTTTTTAGTGGTTTTTATCTCTCTAGT
Source organism: Ficus hispida (assembly GCA_025413025.1). Classification (NCBI taxonomy): domain Eukaryota; kingdom Viridiplantae; phylum Streptophyta; class Magnoliopsida; order Rosales; family Moraceae; genus Ficus; species Ficus hispida. Next base: position 11,256,978 of record CM046363.1, read on the forward strand.
TTGGCGGCAATGGAAGTACTTGCATTATTATTACTACAAAACAAATAGTTTGAAGTACCTTCAAAAGCACACTACATTCCACCTGGTTACCAGCAATAGTATAGACATCGAAGAACCCGGGTTTAAACGTAATCGACTGAAACGCGGACCGCGACGAATTGAGCGTGTGAAGCGCAAGCTGCATAAAATTGGAGAAAAAATTTGATCAAGAAATCAATGAAACAACATAGGATTTGATAATATGGTACAAATTAAAGCAGTTGAAATGCTGCTTGAAATAACCTCAATTTTTTATGAGAAAAAACGAAACAAAAAACAAAAAACCGAACATACAAGCAAAACCCTAACCCTTCATTTTTCAGATGGTTTTTCAAATTTCCGACTACAGCAAATCTCAAACTGAACTAAATTCAAAAACGAAAATTTGAAATTATGAGAATAATTTTTCAGAACATAGAGACGTTTTGGTACTTCAAAAAAGGAATTACCGGAAAAAAAAAAAAAAAAAAAAAGTTGCAGAAAGTTTTCAAGTGGTTTGGGGAAACCTGAGAAGGAGAAGCTTCAATGGCGAGCTCGTTGCCGACACGCGCGAGGCACGTGACGGAGCGGGAGAAGGTCTTGAGGGCGTTCCCGCTCAGACTCAACTCCATTTCTCTCTGCTCCAAAATTCTTCCTGTGGCGGGAAAGGACCCGCTACATATATATATATATATATATATATGGTACGTACGTATGTATGTGTGTGTGTATAAATTGTCAAAATTACACAACTGTGCTTTAAGAGCCATGTTTCAAAAAATTAAAATTAAAATCAAAATTTCAAAAACAGTCCATATGTTCTACTGTACTACTTTTAAAGGGAATTTATAATAAATAACATATTTTATAGGTACTTTTGAAGTTTATAACTTTATAAAGTCTCTCCTAAAGTAATTACCGGTAGAACTCTTTTTTAAACTGTTAAGATTTAATCGAATGGTTGAAATGTTATTGGTGTATCATACTTATCATAACCTTACCTCATATTATATTTCCCACCCCAAGTCTTCTCCGTTATCAACAACCTTCCCGCCGCCACCGACGACCGACGACGGTGAGCAGCCCGATGCCGACGACCCACCCCCGACCCCCCACCCAAGGCCCCAGCCCCGACCTCCCCCCACGCCTTGGCACCCCCCGCCCCAATAGGCCCCCCGACTCCCAGCCAGCCCGGCACCCCCCACCCTAGGTCCCCCCAAACGAGGACCCCCCCACCCCCCTCTCTCTTTCTCTCTTCCCTGCTCGCGACCCCCCACCCTTGACACGACCGACTCCCCCCGACGAGAGAAGATAAGAGAAAGAGAGAGGGGGGCAGGGGGTCTCTGTCAAGGGTAGGGTGGGGGGGCACCTAGGGGCCAAAGGTGGGAGGGTCGGGGGTAGAGAGAGAGGGGAAGAAAGAAAGAGGGGGCCGAGGAGGCCTGGGTGGGGGGGCCCGCCAGGCTGGGGGGATAGAGGGTGCCAGGGAGTGGGGGGGCCGAGGTTGGGTGGGGGCGTGGCCTGGGGTAGGGGGGCCAAGGGAAGGGGGGTTGCCGAGGATAGGGTAGTGGCCGGGGGGAAGGGGGTTGTTGGGGATTGCGTGGGGGGCCAGTCGGGCCTAGGGTGGGAGGAGGGGCCAAGGGGCGGGAGGGGGTTGCCAGGGATGGGGTGGGGGGCTTGGGGGTGTGGTTGCCTACAATGGAGAAGATTGGGGTGGGAAGGTAAGATGAGATAATGTGTATGGTACTTATGATACACCAATAATATATCAACCATTCGATTAAATATTAACAGTTCAAAAAAGAGCTCTACCGGTAACTACACAACCTCTCCCCATTATAATATGTTTATTTAAAAATAATAAACTATAACATTTATTATGATTGTAAATATAATCTACTGATAATTTTATATTTGATTTTATAAGGTGTCAAATTCAAATCCTCTGCCACTAAGTTCTCCCAAAAAAAAAAAAAAAAGCAAATACTTATGAGTAAATTCTTGAACTTTTTAGTAAATTCTTGAATGTTTTTAGTAAATAACATATTCACAATTAATTTTTAATAATAGATTTATTTTTATAATTTCACATTAGAAAGAAAAAAAAAAAAAGAAGATGGTTTTTTTTTTAATTTTAATTTTATATTGTGGACAGAAATCTGATATGAAAATTATTACATATTTAAAATTTTATGTTATAGTTTATTATTATTTTATTCGACTATTTTATTCTTTCTTGATCATTTACTTAACAACCTCACTTAGACGGTAAAAAAGTAGCATTAGTTGAGTAACTAGTTTAATGTCCATGCATTACACAGGAGAGGAAAATAAATAGATAAATAAATAAGAAAATTAAATAATATTTAATAATTACAGTTGATTATGATTATATAATTACAATAAGTTTCTAAAAATATAATACTAAAAAAAGGTCTTCAATAGTTCGCTTTGCGTTCTCATTACAAACCATCATCACCGTAAGCTAGAAAAATAAATTAACATAAATCAAAAAGTAAAAAACAAAACATATAAATCTAGGGAGAAAAAAAAAGCTAGAAATAACTTATAAAAATAAAAAACAAAAGAAAAGAAAGCAAACCATACATATATTTTACTCAATCTTTTTGTCTTTAATTTTTTTTTCAGAATCTCTCCCAATAATAAAAATGTAATCTAATAATAATAATAATAATATAAAAAACTTTTCTCTGATGATGTAGAGAAAAAGATAAGGAAATAAAAATAATTACGACAATTAAAAATAAATATAGAAAAAAAAAACAAAAAGAGAAAAAAACTCAACGGGGAAAAAAAATTAGAAAAAAATAACAAAACCAAAAACATATTTTTTTTATTTTTTTATTTATTGTTTTTTATAAAATAAATAAATAAATAAAAGTAATTAGATTATATATATGCAAAACACAAAAATTAACTATAACATCTAAAAAAACAAAACCCAACAAAATGAAAAAGCTAAAAAAACCAAGCACAAATCGAAAAAAGAGAATTAAAAAAATTTGAAAATTGGAAATGTGGAAACCAAAATCATTAAAAATTATAAAATAACAAAAATACGAAGAAAAGATGAATAAAAAACTAAACTTTAAAATTTAAATCTTAAAAAGCAAAAAAAAAAAAAAAAAAAACTAAAAAGGGGAAAAATATTAAAGAAAAACAACAAAATCAAAAATATATTTTATTCTTTTTTTTTTGTTTATTGTTTTTTACCAAAATAAAATAAATAAATTTCAGTTAGATTATATACAGACAAACATTACACTTTATCACATCTTCAATGGACAAAATCAAAAATGCATATTAAAATGGTAACAATGTCCAGTTATTATAGCTATTAGAAAAAACAACTATAAAGGAAGGGTAAAATCATCCATAGATAATTTTAGAATGATAAAGTTATCCCAACACTATATCAAACAGTAAAAGTAACTAAAATCCAAGGGCAAAATTATCAATTGATTAAAAAAATGATAAAACCGGCATAACACTATAACAAAAAAAAAAAGTAAACAGTGATGAAGAGCAAAAAAGTTTTTACAATGTAGAAAAAAGTAAAAGTCACTGTAATACTATACATTACTGTAACAAAGTTATTGTATATTATTGTAGCTAAAGCAACGGAAGTAGAAAAAAAAAATGTATTGCATATTATTGTTAAAGTAACAGTAAAAATCTTATATTTATAAATATGAAGTAGGATACTAGCGGTTGCTGGCTAGCCACCTCTAGTCGTCGGAATTTTTTAGTGTCTTTGTGAGATATCTATAAGTATGATGAGAGTATATCGTATATCATATATCGCCGTCGTTGAAATTATTAGTACAACGACATGATATACGTGCGTGGTTAGCCAAATATTTTTTTTTTTAAACCGCACCAGTATATAGCCAATCAAAATTAGGGGCAATTCATGTCACGTGTCGTGTCGTGTTAGAGCCGTGTTGAATTTTTTTTTCCTCCTAATCTAAACACGACCCGCAACACGAACACGACATCAACACATGACACGAATCCGAAACGGGTTGACACGACACGAACCGAAATTGACCCGTAACATGAAATTAATACGAAAAAAATGGGTTGTGTTCGGGTTCCATGGGTCCAACCCGAACACAACACATTTTTTCCGTGTCAATTTCGGGTGACACGAAATCAACCCATCCCCTATTTTTCCCAACCCAAACTCGTGAAATTTGTATCGTTATCGAGTCGTGACATCGTGTGACGACCCGTATTGCCACCCTTAATCAAAATACTTCCTTACTTTTCCAAAAAACTAAAAACAAAAACAAGAAATTAGATTCCTTTCTTTTTTCTCTGTTACCAACTAACTTCACATGTTCTTATTACAAAAAAAATAAAACCTACCATCATCCTTTTTATTTTGTTTTATTTTATTTAATATTTAATCATTGAGATTATACTCAAACGAGTAACTGATCCTTTCATTCTATATGCTAATTGCATCCTCTCTTGATTGACGATTACCGCCTTTGCACCCTTTTTCTCTTGACAATTGACGTCCTAGCGCCCATGTGCTTTTTTTCTCTACACCCAAGTATCCATTGTCTTCTCCTTCCTTTTATGATTATTGTCATCCTATATCCAAGTGCACATTGTATTCTTCTTCTGATGATTGTCATCTATATTTCTTTACGTTTTTATTTCTTTATAGATTTAAAAAAAAAAAGGAAAAGAGAAAAAAAATATAAAAAAATGTTTATTTACGTTTGTTCTCTTATAGTCCAAGATTAGATCTCCTATCAAAACTCTATTATGCAGAAACATATTAGGAAAGTTAGTATTAGTATAAGGAAAAGTTATCATTTTATATGTAATTATATTTATTAGGAATTTTATCTATTTATATTTATTATAAGTTTTGATTTTAGATTTATAAGTAATAGGTAACTTTAATTCCTATTTATATTTGTTATAAGTCTTGATTTTAGATTTATAAGTAATAGGTAACTTACCCGATTAATTAAATTGTAATTTGTATATATATGGGAATCTATGCATAGTATACCTCACTAATTAATTATTTATTCTTAATATGTGAAAGCATATTTACGTTAAATGTCTTTGTGTTTTTCTCCTTCTTCTCTTATTACTATTATTATTATTTTTGTTCTTTTTTAATTTTTAGCCGATGTTGGAGTTTTTAGAATCATGATGCAATGTATATATATCATGGAAGGATACAATAATCACCTGTGATTATGTCCTATATTTTATGATATTATAAGGGTATATATTTGGTATATTTTTGTATTATAAATTTGGTAGATAGGCATTTTTACAAATAATAATTATTCTTTCATATTGAATCAATCTCTAAATCAATCCAAGCCATGATTTTCGTCTCATTTCTGTAAAGAACCAAGCCCACTAAATTGTGCAGTGATGAAGGTATTAAAATTGAAAAATGGAGAACCAACTTCTTACTTATTAACAACTTATCAATTTATATTATGAGTGGGATATATAAAAACCTTTATGGGATATTTACTTATCATGAATAAGTAATGGAGTGGAGAATGAGAGTTAATCTTTTGTTTATTTGCTCATTTTTTTTAAATGTGAATGAGAATGATAGGTCCCATACCAATTTGGAATTGAGGAATATGATTGACAATCACATTCCCCATCCGAATTGTAACTCACATTTATACTATTAATATTAAATTATCATTTTATCCTTAGTTTATTTGTAAAAAATTATATTAAAAAATAATAACAACCTATATTAATTATTTTTATTAACTAAATATAATATATTTTTATTAACTTAATACTATATAACTATCCTAATTACTATTAACATTATTAGAATAAATAAAGAACTTTTTTTTATCATAATATAATATTATGTTTTTATTTTTATATTTTTTATATTATACTTATTTTAATTTATTTTTTTTTACTCTTCTTAATTTTTTTAAACAAAAAATTACACAATTTAAATTTATTGCTTTCGTATCATAATTATTATTTTACTTTTGATTAATAATATGACAATAAATAAAAAAAATTAATCTTTTTTTTTATTTTTAAAAACATAATAAATAAATTGGTATATAAGTAAATTTACAGTAACTAATTCCGATTTATATTCTAAGTAAACACATAAATGGGATTGACAGTAATTCCGACTCCGATTCTTGGAATTCAAGTAAATAATATATTCTGATTCCGAATCCTGATTTCAAGTCTAGTCCATTCCGATTTTATGCTCAGTCCAATCACGTGCAAGTAAATATCCCTTAAAGGTTTTATTATCATTTATTATCTTATAAATTAACCGAATTATTAATTTACATCATTGATCAAAATCAGGATATAATATTATTTTATTGCGATTATAATTTAACGTGTACTAATTCATCGGGATTTTACCATAAAACTTTAATGATTCCCTGAGCATGAAAAGGAAAATAATTATGTCAAAATTGTGAAGCAAATGCGACCTCATTTTGGACAAACTAATGTTGGGAAGAAAAAGGACAAAATATTTTCTTTTTCTTTTTAACTTTCTTGCATAATATTTTTTCCTTTAACTAAAAATAGTTATGCCAAAATCTGTGGGGCAAACGTGGCCTCACTTTAAGACAAAATAATGTCGGGGAAAAGGCTTTAATGGCCAATCCTTGAGCATGAAAAGTAAAATAATTGTATCAAAATTGTGAAGCAAATGCGACCTCAGTTTTGGGAATAATAATAATAATAATGTTGGAAAAAAAGGACAAAATAATTTCCTTTCCATTTGAACTTCCTTGTATAAATATTTTTTTTTCTCTTTAGCTAAAAATAATTATTTCAAAATTGTGAATCTAATGCGACCTGATCCTGGACAAAACAATGTTGGAAAAAAGGACAAAATATTTTTCTTTCCTTTTTTAACTTTTTGCATATATATATTTTTTCCCATTGTCTATCTAGACAATTACTTTACATCCATTTTTTTCAAAGGAAAATTTTTATTACTCTCGTTAAGGAGATAAAAAAAACACCAAACACAACAAATCTCGTATTATATGAGACAGAACCCTTAAATAAGAACGGATTCACCAGTAAAATCTAACGACGCTCAATTAGAAAGACGTATGCTTAAGACTTGATAACAAGTATATACCTCAGCACAATAAAATCGAGCACATATAAGATTTTTTTTTTGACAAAATCCTGATAGTCGATGGAATTTTTCGATCAATCGAGGGCCAAGATTCAGTAATACAAGGGTCACTACTAACTTCGTATAGAAGTAATTCTTACCGGACCAAAACACCGTCAAGACACAGATCTGATGATTAAACAATTAACGCGGAAGGTGGAGAAACCACCTCCGTTATTAAAAATAACAAAAAATAAAATAAAACACCCAAAGAAAAAACGACAAAAACATCGTCATTATTACACATAAACCTACATACCGTAAAATAAAAAAACCAATCACATGTAAAGAGTCATTATCGATAAAACGAACCTTATCGTTGGAAGAAACTGGGTTGTCGAAGCGGAGTTGCTGCAGGACCTTCCTGATACATGATGACTATGCACCACCACCAACTATCTCAATTCTGTATTGCTTATTCCGACTACGCCCATCCTCCTGCTACGGGCTCGTCTCTGTTAAGACCCTCACCATATACTTCCAACCTTTATCTCTAGGGCCAAAAAACTAGAGACAGACCAAAGGCCACCACCGGAATATGACTTTAAAAAAGAGAAACAATTGAGAAACCTTAGTCCTCATGCATTAGAGATAGAGAAAAGAGAGATAAAAAGGAAAGTACTTTACATCCATTTTGGGTATGATTTTGAATTTATTTATTTGTCAATGAGAAATGATAGAAAGTTTTGGTTATATTAGTTAAGAAAAATAAGAAATTTATGTTATGTTAGTCAATTAAGGGAGGGAAAAAAAAGAAGATGAACAACGCATGTTTAGCCTAACGACATTTTCATACGTTATTTCATAGAATAACACAATTGTCGAAAAGAAATGATATTCAAAATTCAAAAATAGTATCTATTAACAATTCTTTGTACTTAAGTTTTTTTAAGGATAAATTTTTAGGTTGGTTATTGAATTTTTAAATTTGTGTAATTTTAGTATTGAATTTTTTTTCTTAGTTAGAATACTCGTAAATTATTAAAATATTACTATAATAGTTATTTATATTACTGTTTTACTGAAATTCATTAGTTAGTATCATTTTTGATCAAATTACTAACGAATTTTTTAAAAAAATTAACATAAATAACTATTGTAACAATATTTTAATAGTTTATGGGTATTTACTGTTCTTTTTTTTTTCCATAGCTATAATGATCATACACTATTAAAAATATTATTACAACAGCCATTTTCGTAATTCTTATACGAAATCCGTACTTAGCAATACTTTTTTGACCAAATTACTAATAGAATACGTCCACAAATTAATAAAAAAGAATATTGTAACAACATTTTAAAAGTTAAGGGGCACTTCAGTTACCAAAAAAAAAAAAAAAGTTCAGAAATTAAAGTTGCACAAGATTAAAAGTTTAGAAACTAAATAAATAATTTACCTAAAAAAATTCATACCTTTTCCTTTAACTAGTTGAAATACACGCGGTTTGCTCGTGTGAAATAGACATATAATACAAAGCAAAACAAAACAAAAATAAAAAAAAATATTTAAAATTATCGCATTACAGTTCTAAGATATGCAACAAACAAAATAAAGTAAAATAAAATAAAGCTAATTAAAAAGGGAAGAACTGTGACAAAAAGAGCCTCTACTGGTAAAACATTTTTTTAGGCCGTTGATTTAATCGAACGATTGAAACGTTGTTGGTGTACCATACTTATCATACACCTTACCTCATATTACCCTTCCCACCTAAAGTCTTCTCCGTCGCCGGTGACCCACCCCAGCACCCCCAGCACCGGCCCCAGTCCCAGCTGCTCCCCACTTAGCCTGGCCCCCGGTAACCCCTCTTTATCTCTCTTCCCCTTTCTCTCTCTTCTCCTCTCTCCCGCGGCCCTTCAGCCCCAGCCCCGGCTGCACCCCCCCCCCCCCCCAGCCCCAACCCCAGCCCCAGCCCCCGGCCCCAGCCCTCCCCAGCCCAGGTCCCCCTCCCTCGACCTCCCCCCACCTACCCCCCCTCCCGGGCCTCTCGGCATCCCCCCCCCCCCCGACGAGACCCCCCCCTCTCTCTCTTCCCCTTTCTCTATCTTCTCCTCTATTTCTCTTCCCCTCTCTCTCTTCCAGGCTCGTGGCCCTCCCCACCCCCGACGCGAGAAGAGAAAGAGAGGAAAATAGAGAGAGAGAGAGAGAGGTGGGGGCGGGGGCGCTGGGGGGCCTGCGGCCAAGGGGCCGGTGAGGGAGGGCTAGGTGGGGTTGCTAGGGGCCAGGGGAAAATTAAGAACACTAGGAAACTGAAACAGATCTGGTACCTTCGTCCGACTAATATTTTGGCCATATCACCATTGTTGTTGGTAACAAAGACATCACTTTCATCACAAACTATAAAATCAAGTGCAGCCATGCGTGAATAAAATAACGAAAATGATTCCAGCTCCTCCTTGGAGGCTATCGTCTCTTTGGAATGGAAGTTGGGGAATAGCACTTTTAGGGGTGCTAATGTCTCCTTGCCTCCATATACATCTCCAGATGCCACATAGATATGAACGTCACTACTATAGCCTAGTGCTCTTAGCATCAGACCAACTTTTTCCGGTGTGAGTGGGCATTTACCATGTCTCCTTTCCTTGTCAAGATTGCTTATTTGCAACAGGAATCCAATCAAACTCATAGATTAAAATCTTCAACTCTATACTCTTTCCCTGGGGCTGAGGCCGGTGGTGGGGTGAGGGGGGGGGGGGGCCGCGGGAGAGAGGAGAAGAGAGAAAAAAGGGGAAGAGAGAGAAAAGGGGGTTGTCAGGGGCCGGGGCTAGGTGGGGGGCTGTCGGGGCTGGGGTTGGGGTGGGTCGCTAGCGTCGGGGGTGGGGTCGCTGGCATCCATCACCAGCGGCGAGAAGGTCGTCCGTAATGGAGAAGACTTTGGATGAGAATGGTAATATGAGGTAAGGTATATGATAAGTATGATATATTAATAACGTTTCAACCGTTCGATTAAATCTCAACGGCTTAAAAAAAATTTTAAAGGAACGAGAGGCTACGGAGGAAAGGCGTCATTTTAAATAAGGGTATCAATCTATATATATAAATAAATAAATAATCGAGTTTCCTTAGTCAGAGAGTAGTTTCTACTTTCTAGAACCCGCTGGAGACGACCGGACAGTGGTTTGGCCTATAAATTAAACTTAATCCCTAAGAAACTTCCCCTTCGATACAACGTTGGCAGACGCGTTGGCTAACCGCAACCCATTGTTTCCACACCAGTTTCGGTGCCGATTTCCTCTCTCTCTCTCCCCCCCCCCCCCCATTCTCTCTCTCTTCCCACCCCTATAAAGCCTCCTCTTTCTTCCGACGATTTTTTCAAATCAACTTTGACGAAGAAAAAATCTTTTCTGAATTCTGATCATCAACCGTGAAGAAATCTCCAGGAAAAAAAAAGGGTTTTTAATTTTTCGATTCAAGAACTCGGATTAAAAAGCCTTTTAAGAACAGCTTTGCGATTATGGCCTCACAAGAAGATTCGACTTTGCCCCAGCACCAGCAGTTGGTACGTACATCTTTTTTTTTTTTTTTTTTTTTTGCTTTTTGTCTTTTTCTCTGAAGTTTTTTTTTTTTTTTTTTTTTTTTTTTTTGTGGGTGTTCTTGAAGAGAAATATTTTGTAATTTCTTTCTAACTTTCCTTTTTCCCTCAAAGTTTTGTTGTTGTGGAGCCGATTTTACGGCTTTTGGTGCCCTAAATTCTTGAACTTTTTTATAAAAAAAAAAAAAAAATTCTTTTGCAATTTTTGTGGTTGTGGAGCCGCTTCACATGTCAATTTTCCTCATTTTTTTTTTCCTTTTTGTAAAAGGTGTTTTCTTTTTCCCATAAAATCGTAATTATCTCTCTATACGATCACAATTTTTCTTTGTTCTGTGAAAAAAATTTTATGTTGGCTGTTGTTGAAAGGAAAATTCGTTGTGATTTCTACTAAAAAACTTTTCGTTGTCGGTGTACCATTTGATAGGAATTAATGAAATTTGGACGCTCTAGATTCCTGTTTTTATTTTTCATTTTTTGTGTTGATGACAAATGACGATGACAATAATTTCTTGATGAGTAAATAAAAAATGGAAATAATATTGCATCAATTTCGATCCTGCTCAAACAAATGAGCTCTAGAGATGAATCAGAAATTGACATTTTTTAAAAAAATTTATTATTATTATTATTTGGTAGGATAAGGAAGAGGAGCAAAGGCTCAAGTACCTTGAGTTTGTCCAAGTAGCTGCGGTTCACACTCTGGTTTACCTCTCAAACCTGTATGGCTTGGCCAAGGAGAAGTCTGGTCCTTTGAAGCCCGGCGTTGAGACCGTGGAGGGTACCGTCAAGTTCGTCGTCGGACCCGTCTACGAAAAGATCCATGTCATCCCCAATGAGCTTCTGAAATACGTCGATCGCAAGGTTCGTAACCGTTCGCATTCCTGTATATTATGTACCTGGTTTCAATTGATTGTGCCCTTTTTTTGGCTGTTTTAACCTTTAAGAAAGTGAGTGTTACTAAGTCATGTAGATCGACTTAACCTGGTTTGGATATGTGATTCATTGATTGTTGTTATGCGAATGTAGTCAAATCTTTCCATCAGTTGTTTAAGATCTAGGATAAAGTTTTTAAGCAGCCTGAAATAGCCCTTTTTTTGGTTTCCTGTTTAAACTGCGGCAATGGTGTTGTTTTGTAATGTGTACATAGTTTTACTCCGAAGGGAATTTAAGTGTATGAACTAGAATTGGAAATAATCTTGTTGCATTTGATTTTACCAGTTTCCCCTGTCGAAATTGCTGAATTCTGTTTAGAAGCAATGTTTGTTTGTGATTGGATTGTGTCAATCTTTCGAATGATTTGTTCTTACACTTGCAATCACAATTGCAGGTCGATGCATCTGTGATTGAGCTGGATCGCCATGTGCCAATGACCATCAAGAAAGTCTCTTCCCAAGCCTTCTCAGCGGCTCAGAAAGCCCCGGAGGTGGCTAGATCCGTAGCATCCGAGGTTCAGCGTGCTGGCGTGAAGGACACTGCCTCAGGAATTGCTAAAACAGTATACACAATGTACGAACCTGCTGCTAAGGAGCTCTACGCCAAGTACGAGCCCAAGGCTGAGAAGTGCGCAGTCACAGCTTGGCGCAAACTCAATCAGCTCCCTCTGTTCCCCAAGGTGGCTGATGTTGTTGTGCCCACCGCAGCTTACTGCACCGAGAGGTACAACCAAACCGTGCTCTCTACCGCCGAGAAGGGGTACAAGGTTTCCGCATTCCTGCCCTTGGTTCCGGTAGAGAAGATCGCGAAGGTTTTTAGCGAAGATGGTTCCGAGTCAGCACCTGTGCCCTCCAGCCAAGGTGAACCTGATGTTGCTGTTCACTGATGGCTTTAGTATTTTGCAGGTCCTTGTTTTCTTCATTTAGTGCGTGCTTTTTATTTTTAAGTAAAAAAACGTGTTCTTTTCTCTAGTGGGATGAAAAATCTGTGGATATATAACCATCTATTTGGTTAGGTATTAAGCTTTGGATGGTTGGTTTATGGTTTTGAAGGTACTTATCTGTTTTGAGTGATATGTAACGATCGGGTCCGAAAACATACGGTTCAAGTGGTTTTATATGATGTCAACTCTTGAACATATTGTGTAAACGTTTCTACTCTATATGATTATGTGATATGTGCAACTTGTACACATTTCTGTGTGTGTGGGTGTGTGTGCGTGCGTGTATGTTTGTCTATATTAGTATCAGTGACTCAAAAGAAGTACTATTAGCTTTGCCTATTTTTGTCTATATTACTTGCTTTGACTAAGGGCCGATTGGGGTGATATCTGGATATGGTATTTTAGAGGTTAGGTTGAAAATTGATGGAAACACATCAGCAATAAAGAAACCCCAGCCAATAGATGACATCAGATGAACATAAAATTAAAGGAAGAGGGTTACATTTTTCACTCTTTAGGTTTTGTGAGAAATTATTCGGTAGTAGGTTAGTGTAGTGTAGCACATGATCATGCTTATGTAGTTCATTCTTCTTAATAAAAATTAAATAGGTAGTTTCTTTACTGTGTTGAGTTTAGATTCCCGTGTCACATCATATGTGGTAATACAGACTTGTTATGAAATGTAACCTCTAGATGGGTCTAGTTGACTCATCAAAGGTATTATCTTACATGTCGACCTCACGAGTCAATATATGATCTGGACGATAGGACAACAAAGAATATTCCCGTGATCTCTTTTATTTGAAGAATCAACAATCAGATTATATTAAGGAATGTTTAACAGTTGATCCCAGCCAGTGAGATCAAACCCATAAATAAAAGTAAATACACAATTAAATAAAGAAGCTAAATTAGCAGCATTCAGGTAATTAAAGGTCCAAGATCAATTCCTAATCAACAATAAATCATATCCAATTGATCAATAAATGAGCAAATCAATAAGGGAAGGTAAAGGGGGTAAGAAAAGGAAAGAATCATCGAGAATAATTGAAGGCCAAAGTGTATGCAATTAGGAAACAAGACCATGTCCATTCCAACTATAAATATGAAGACCTTAACACTCAAAGGGACACGGTCACACTGAGCTGCAGTCATTTTGTACTTTATGTATTTATTTATTTTCTGCATTTTTTCTGCATTTTTCTCTTCATTCATTTTCCAATCTTCATTTTAACACATTCTTCAGGTATAGTGAATGATCCCTAAAGCCTATAAAAGTAGTAGCTTTCATTAATCAGTAAACCTCTACAAAACATTACGTGTTTGTAATTTGTTTACGTCATTGCACTAACTTTATTGTTCTTGCAGTCAAAGATGAAAATGTCCACGATATCACTTGACATTTCCACGATATTATCCGTATTTTGAAGTATTGACATGGATAAAAGGATATTTCTTCTCGGAATATCTGTCGCTTGTCCACAATACTAAAAAATATCTGCAATATTAGTGAATATTCATGATATTTTTTTGATAAAAAAATACTATGGATACCAATTTTAATCCTCACTTTTGAGTATCAATCTATATGTTATATAAGTTATTGTTTTTTTATTACTAAGTGTTTAAAACACTGTCATATTAATTAATTACATCTACTAATATAAATATAACATATGAATTAGTATTCTAAAAGTTTGGATTAGAGTTGGCATACACAAATTGTCCACTAACTTTAGGAAAATTTTTTGTTTTTGCAAAAATTTCAATTTTGTCACACATTTCGTTTAAAAAATAATAATAATAAAACGTGACAATATCCTTTAAACCATAATAATAAAGTGACAATATCCTTTAAACCATAATAATAAAAGAATCATAGGAATATAATGGAATACAATTATTTACTCTTCAAATTTTTCTCTTGTTCAAAGTCATATTCATGAGATTCTTCACATTTGCTTCTTAAAGTTTTCGCCTTTATGTCATAAACTCATAAACTCATATAGATGTATTATATTTTTATTATTTATTCATCAATTTGAATTATTGTTGTTTCTAATACGAAACAATTATAAAGAATTCCACGCTATAATTGTTATTCAACTTTTTATCTTGTTCAAAGAATATATATTTTTCACTTTTTTTTTTGGGGTAAAGGCCTTAATGTCAAAGACTCGTATAGATGTACTATATTTTTACTATTTGTTCATGAGTGTGAATTATTATTGTTTCTATTCCAATATAAAAATTAAAAAAAATTCACTCTTTATCAATTCTTGAACTTTTTCTCTTGTTCAGTGAATTTAGATTTTTCATCTTTCCTTCTACAAAGGCATTTATGCCATGGACTTTTATAAATGTACTAATTTTTTTTCATTTGTTCATGAGTGTGAATTATTGTTACCTTTATTCCAAAAACCACATTAAAACAATTCCACTCTTCATAAAGACGATATTTGAGCTTCAAACTTCAATATCCATTGGTCATTGCAAAAACAAAAATCTTTTTCCGAGTTCTTATCTTTTTTCTTCAGTTTATACTCTATTATCTTTACATATTCAAGAAAGTGTTGTTATCCAAATTCTCAGTAGGAATTCAAGAATAGTATTTATTATAAATAAGTAAGGAAACTTTAATACTTTGTACTATCAATTGTTTATTCGATATATCAGTATATCCTCTATCACAAATTAATATCGAGATAACATTGTATATCCATCAAGACTACCCATCAAGTTGAATAAATCAACAATATCTAATTTTTGGGTTTACAGTTGGAAGAGACCAAGAAACATGCATATGACACATTAACAATTAATTACCTTTATAACTATTCAAGGGTAATATCTTGACAAATGTGTTATTTAGATTAAGATCAACACTTACCTAATATTTTTGAACCTTCTAGAAACTTTTTTAATATTACAGACACTCGAAACTTATATGTCCTATCTTATGTTCGACATTTATTTTTTACATAATATATTATATTATTGTATTTTGTTTGTAATGACTAATGAGTATGTAATATCATATTGAAACTACAATCAATATATAATTATTTTGATTTCCTAACTCGTTATCTGATATGACATTCATACTTTATATAAAAAAAAAAAGTTTTGTTGTTTCTGTTATAAAATTAGTTTAGATTAAATAGTATTGATTATTTTTACACTTTTTAAAGTCTCAGTTAATAATTATAAGTTTTTATTTGAGTATATATTTTTTCTCGGAATATCCTTTGATATTGACATTTCCGTCTACATTATCCATAAATCAAAACCTCGTTAACTCCATTGATATCGACATTTTCATTCTTGTTTGCAGCACACAATGATGAAAACTTTAGGTTCAAATCCGTACAACAAACATAAGCTTAATTAGTAAATTTATTATTTATTTTAATATTTTAAACCATTGTTATTTATTTCAATTACCTTAATAAAATGCTATTTTACTATAACTTACCATATGCTTAGTTATTTATGGAACAATCACTTTGAACTCATAACATAGCTGCTCAATAAGTCACGATCACGTTTCCTGGGCTGTTAGGTTGTGGGCTAAGGAATGATGAAAATTTTAGATTCAAATCCGTATGACAAACAGAAACTTAATTAGTAAATTTATTGTTTATGTAATAATTTTATTATTTATTTTAAATATTTTACAATCTTGTTATTTATTTCAATTTAAATGTTATTTTACTATAACTTTACCAAATGCTTAGTTATTTATGAAACAATAACTTTGAATATTCACACCACAGCTACTCGACAGGTCACGATCACGTTTCTTGGGCTCTTTTGTTGTACACTAATGAATGGCCCAATTAATCAGTGGTCCAACTTGGTCAATCAAAAGCCCAACCCACCAAGTCATACCAAACTTCTACTTCTCTTTCTTCTTCTTCTACATTGCACCACATTTTTTTCGATTTTTCAGCACCGAAAAAAAAAAAAAAAAGAAAAAATCCCAGACCGGCCAAAAAATGGTGATGGGTTTGCAACTTCCCATCTCAACCTCACTCCCATCTTCTTCTTCTCCGGCTCTTCTCGGACCCAGAAACCTAAGGAATTTGAGGACCTTTTGTTCCGTTAATGGCAGAGCCACGGCCAAAGCCAAAATCCCCGTCCCACCCATAAACCCGAAGGACCCCTTCTTGTCGAAGCTCACCTCCGTCGCCGCAACTTCGCCGGAGACGCTTCTCAACCGGCCCGTTAACTCCGAAACTCCTCCTTTCTTGGACTTGTTTGAGTCTCCGAAGCTCATGGCTACACCTGCTCAAGTAAGTATTCATAACATACATACATACATACATATATATCTGTTTTCTTTACAATTTGTGTGATTTTAGTGAGTTTGTATGTTTGGTTTGGCTTTTCTATGTTTTATGATTGGTGAAGTTGGTTGCTTGTTTATTGGTTTACTGGGTTTTGTTGCGAATTGTGTTTGCTTTTTTTTTTTTTTTTTTTTTGGGGGGGGGGGGGGGGGGGGGGGGGGTGTTCATTTCTAGGTGGAAATTAAGTTGTTCAGATTGGTTATGTCCGTTTCTAATGATTTGAGTTTGACCTTTTGAGCTAATTCATAAAAGGGGTTCCTTTATTTCTCGTTGTAACCACGGATTCATACTTTGTTTTAGCATGTAATTCAGTTTTCTTGAAAATAATGATTCTTAGCTTGGCCTTTCTATTATCATTAAGAGAGTTATGTGGTCGATAGGACACCATTTTAAACCGTCAGATCACATGAACAAGTTTTAAACTTTTGCCGGAGAAAGCAAGTTTCAAACTAAAAATGATTTCCTTGGTACAATAGGTTGCTTCATGTCGTTTCTCGTTTTTTGATGTTATTGTGCCTATTTGGTAGAGTGATGGTAATCCCTGCTTGAAATAGGTGGAGAGATCAGTTTCGTACAATGAGCACAGGCCGAGGAGGCCGCCCCCGGATTTGCCATCGCTGCTGCTCCATGGAAGAATAGTTTACATTGGGATGCCTGTAAGTTTTTGGATTCTAATTTGATTTGAAGCCGTTTCTTGCAATGTTAAAAAATTTTTCTATGTTTTTGTCAAATGTAATTTGTGGTTCTTTAGCTTCCCTAAAGCCCCTTAACAAATGAAATAAAACAAGAATTTATCCAAAAAATTCTGCAATTTAGCCCCTAATGTGGGGAGAATATTATCTCTCTTATAATTGTAACAATTTCAGTTTATGACATACTGGTGCCTCATTGTTCTTTGATTCCATCATCTGCCTATCGAGAGAAATTAGAGTTTAATACTTCTAAAGTTTAAACCATTATCGTTCTAGATCAATCTCATATAGCATATAAATGGATCACGCATTGTCATCTACTTGTTAACAATGATTGGTTTGTTTGGGAGTTTTAGAAACCAAATTTTTGTTACTTTCTGAAGCTGTTTATCTTGTTTATAACTCGCACTGGTACCTTTATCTTTCAATGTATGCAACAGTTAGTGCCAGCTGTCACAGAACTTGTTGTTGCGGAATTGATGTATCTGCAATGGATGGATCCTAAAGAACCGATATATATTTATATAAACTCTACAGGAACAACTCGTGACGATGGTGAAACAGTAAGTGTTGCATCAAGCTCCGTTTTCGATGAATTGCTTGTCTTCTTATTTATTAGTTTCTTAAATAATGATCCTTTACTCTTTTTCTTACTCTTATTAAGTTGTCATCTCATTTGCTCTGAATTCTGCCGATTAGGTTGGGATGGAGACTGAGGGGTTTGCTATATATGACGCAATGATGCAGCTAAAAAACGAGGTGAGTTTCATTTTTATTGATGACAATATAATATTTGTTGCTGGTTTTGTGATGGATTATGCAGTTTAAGCGCTTGGTTGATGGAATTACTCTTTCTTGTTGGAGCATGAATCTGATCTCAACTTTTTTACCTTTCCTCTTGTCTTATTTCATGGTTCTTATTGCTTGGTTAGATACATACGGTTGCTGTTGGGGCTGCTATAGGTCAAGCATGTCTATTACTTTCAGCAGGAACCAAGGGCAAACGGTTTATGATGCCGCATGCCAAAGGTATACCATTGCCATTCGCTCTTCTAATTGTTGTAATTAGGAATTTCTTTCATCGCTCCTTTCATTTTCGTTTCAGCTATGATACAACAACCCCGCGTCCCATCTTCTGGATTGATGCCTGCTAGTGATGTTCTTATTCGTGCAAAAGAGGTTAGTTCTTGTGCATCATCCAAGTTGACGGGTTTTCATTAGGCATTTCATCAAGGAATTGGATTCATTATAATTCTTTCGAAACAAAGTGATGCTTATATTTCTGGAATTTTGAATATTGCTCGACTTATTATTACAGATAGTAACAAATCGGGATACTCTGGTTAAACTTCTGGCCAAACACACAGGAAATGTAAGTATGATGAATTAAGCTTAGCATATTTAATTTTGACTAAAGAAGACTTGAAAAATAAATACATTTTATTCCCTGCTTTTACTAGCCAGAAGAGACCGTAGCTAATGTGATGAGAAGACCGTTTTACATGGATGCTACTCGAGCTAAAGAATTTGGGGTGGTTGATAAGGTAAGTTTTAGGCATAATCCTTTCGGTTTCCTTATGTGCTGTATCGGTAGTGACTGAAAAAACATGGGCATATACATATGCAGGTTCTTTGGCGTGGTCAAGAAAAAATAATGTCGGATGTGGCACCCCCGGAAGATTGGGACAAGGGTGCTGGGATCAAAGTTGTAGATGGAATTTAGTTTCTCTGTAGTAGATATGACCTAGTCAATGTAGGTAAACTCGTTCTCTCTCCTTTATGCAACTAATTTTATTTATCGCTTAGTAATCACAATACCATGTCCGAGAGATGTTGACAGAAATTTTCCTTTAAACTATTTATTTATTTATTTATTTTAATAAGTGCCGTTAAACTAAATTTTGGTTGTACTAAAATTGACCTCATCTATAAAGTCAAAATTCGATTTGCATCGAAACTTTTAAAGAGTTATCAATCTCAGAACATCTATTATTTTGCTTTGCATGTTTGAATGTATAAAACTATGAATGAAACTCAGACCCTTGAAAACTGAATGGGAATGCTTGTTGCAATGTAGGAGCTCGTATAGGAGAAGCTATCTTATGGTATTTTTTTACCTCATTTCCTATGATCCAAACTGATGCATTCGAAGAAGAACGGTAAATTTTTTTTGGAGCTAGATTTTCCGAGTTGAAAGTCCCGCGATGAACTTGGGGATGTGCCCACAAGCTTGAAGGCTGATGACCGCAGTTTGTCAAGTTTTAGCTTAATATGACATGGTTGACTTTGTTGAAAATGTATTCCCTTTTACCTCGTAAGTGTTGTATCTGATAATAAGTTGATCCGAGGGGAGGGGTTCTTTTTTTTTTTTTTTTTTTTTTTTTTCAAATTAAAATTTTAATTTGGTTATATTTTAGTTTGTCTGTTGTTTAACCTCAGTTATATTCAAAATGGTCACAAATTTATGGTATATTATCTTTTTATCCTTTTAATATTTGTCTCTTTAATTTTCTTTTGTACATTACTAGTGTATCTCTCTCTCTTCAAAATATATCAATTTTAGTACTTTATATTAACTTGTTTATTTTGCTGAAAAAATTGGTAGAAGAAAAAAAATTAAAATAAAAGAATATATGAAAGTACAAAAATTTAAAAACATTTTGTAGAAATTTTGTAATTATAGAACTTGTAGAGGGAGAAAAAAAAATTAAATAAGGGAAAAGAAGAGAGAGAGAGAGAGAGAGAGAGAGAGAGAGAGTATTGTTTCTGTTCATGCTAACGTTATAATACGTTATATTTAATCTATACGGAAAAACTAATGGGTGAGGTAATTGGACCTGTTTATATAAAAGGGTCATTTTATAGTTCAGGCATATTGATGGGTAACATAGTTTACGAAGAATTTATGAAATTTTTTATAAGAATTATAAATTTAGGCTTTCCGGATCGATTTGTTAAAAAGTAAAAAAAAAAAAAAAAAAATAGAGACAATAATTAAAGTTCTAATAATCTATTAAGGGAGTGTTTGGTTTATTCACTCAAATTATCTAACTCAAACTTTTTTTATCTTTTTTCAAAAATTTTTTTTATCTTTTCTGAAAATTTAAAAAAATTTACTATTAAAATTTAAAAATCACAACTCAAATTATTCCACCAAACATCTCTAAAATAGGTTTGATGGGCTCCTTTTTGAGAGAAGATGAGCATTATTTTCATTAAATAATACAATCTTGATCCTCCCTTCCCTATTTTAATTAAATATTTTATATCATTGTATTTTAAATAAATAGGTAAAACATTCATTTTTTTATTAAATATTTAAATTTGAGTCATTATTATTATTATTATTATTATTATTATTATATATTAGTTAAGATACATAGATAATCTATTTTCTAATAAATCTTTGTATTACGCGGTGAGGCTTATACCCTCATGAATTATTTGGGTTTTTTAACCTCATTTTTTAATAAAAAAGATTAAAAAAAAAAAAAGTATTCCATGACGGATATCCAAAAAGAATAGTACAAAATCCCATTAAATATTGGCAGAGAAACAAAAGGAAGGCCAGTGTCCTACGAGTGTTCCTCTCCATTTTCCCTCTCATGCCTGCAGATTTTCTATTCCAATTTTCTCGGTTTCCAACCAACCCTCAATATTTTATTGCCATGACATTATTTTGGAGCCCCACTCCAAGCGTCATCTACTGCCATTATTACCACCACACTTCCACTCTATATCGACCATGTGATTTTCCCAGTAAGAGCGAGAAACCAAGGTAGAGAGAGAGAATCGAATCCATGGCGAATTCCTCTCTCTCACTCCGATTCACCGTCCTCTTCTCGCTTTCTCTCTCCGCCGCCTACTCCTATTCGCCACTCTCTCTCAAGCCGCTTTCTCTCTCCTCCCCTCCCCCTCCGGAAACAACCCCCAAGGCGACCCCTTCCGACTTGCTCTCTCTGCTGGGCCCCAACCGCCGCTCCTCCGCGATCAACCCTCTCGTCGCCCGAGAGCTCCAGTCCTGCTTCAAATTTCTCGTCCCGTTTGCTCCCAATCGGTGCGGAACGGTCCGTGAAAGCCGGTTTTCTCGAAGGAGGAGCTTGAGATCGAACGGAAATGGAGTTCGGACGGGGAGAGAGGAGGACGAGGAGGGAAATGAGCTCATTTGGTGGCCCCCACTCCCGGTGTTGGAATTGGCTCGGCTCGCCGTTGACTCCGGTGGCGATCCCGGGGCTATTCAGCGAGCTCTTGACCCGACCATCATTCCTGTGAGTCTGTTTTCTTCATTTCTTTACCTTTTTTCTTTTTTCCATTTTTTCACTGGAGCATGCTGAATTTGGGAATTTTGACAATTTTGCATGATTTTTGAGGTTTTAAAGTGAATCAAAGATATATATATATATATGTATGTATGTATGTATGTATGTTTGTAAGCAGTTTGTAGAAGAAGACATTATATGATTTGAGGACCCAACATTGAGCTTCGTAATCAGATATATCAGGTTGATGATTTGCCAAAGTTTGATAACTGGTATGCATCATCAAGATTGTTAAACTGAATGACATTGGGTTAAAAATCGATAAGGGTGTTTCCTTCGAAAAGAGTTTTGTTTTGATTTTTTTGTTGCTTTTAAGGTTTGAATAATCGGAATGATGCTTTGTTCGATGATGTGTAGGTACCTGATGTTGAAGGATCGAAAGAAGTCCGGTGTGAGCTCACTAGAACACCGTATGGGAGACACTTTATAAGCGAGGTTTGCATCAAAGAAATAGAAATTAAGTTTGCTATATCTTAATCATGAAATGCGTTTCTTTTTTGTTGATTAATGTAGTTTACTTTGTTAAATCTGCAGGAATTAAATTCGTACCTTGAGTTTTTGTTTGAACTTATTGTTGACAGGGCTCCTGCTATCGGATTGAATTTATCTTTAACTCGCTATGATTTATTTCATGGCCACCTTTTTATCACTAGAGACACCGGAAGAATTGGTATACTGTAGGTTGCCATCTTTATTGCCAAATCCCCCTGTTATTTTACTCTTGGTACTCAAAAGGCTTGCATTTCACAAGGTTTTACCTGCCGTCGATGTTTTTAAGAACAGTATAATCTTCATTTGGCAGGTTCCATGCCAAAGAATACCCAGCATTTGATAAAGAAGTGTTTCCGTACAACATGGGTTATTGCCAAATAGGTAAATTCCCCGATATCATATCATCGCTCTATGTTTTCCATGCATTTCATTGTGATCATCCCCTTGCAGTTTCCTTCCTATTCTCTTGTTTTTCTGGTTATTACTTAAGTACGTTTGCTAACGAAGGAAAGGTTCAAATGACTAGCTCTTCTATCCGTCAAAGGAAGGAATTCCTTTGTTTGGTCTTATCTCCAGTTATGATTTGGAGTCCGCTATGTTTGCAGGGTCAAATGTGATGTATGATGATTCCATGAACCTGCGAAATATTCTGTGGTTAGCTCCGTTGCCCAGCAGATCTAATAATGCTTGGGAAGCACCAGGTACCTTCCTGCCATTCTACATAATTGGCATGTTTTTTCAATAGATTCAGATCAACTTTGTTTAAGTTTCAAATGAAAAACTTCCAGATGCGATTCTCGATTTAATCCTTTTGGATTTCGCTATCGAAAACCAGAAGAAATTCGTTGAATTTGAAATTGTGTTAACAGATATCATAAGCATCATACTTCACATCTATCAATCTCTCTCTCTCTCTCTCTCTCTCTTTTTAAATCATTGTTAACCGCGTAAAGAAATTTTATTGATCTCAAAATGAAGACAGAGAAAGGGATTGTTGCTTGTTTTGCATTTCTTACCGATATGGTTTGTGCTACTGTGAACAGGTGTCCTGGTGGCGCTGGATGCCCATCCGGGAGGAATTATATACAGAGACATTATCCCAGAATATGTAAATTTTGCGAGGACCATATATGAAGGTTTTAACCGTCACTTTTCACTTATTTTATGACTTGGTATTGAGAAGTTGAATCGTTATTGCATCAATAATTCCCCAACTGGTTCTGGAGGGTTAAACTAACACAAGATTGTTCTCGGTTCTGATCAGACGATCTTGGGGATGTTGTGGTCGATGTCAATTACTTGAACGTAGGAGACGCAATCCCAAATTATCAACTTTTCATTTGCTGACATTCTTTGTAAGTTACCCACGACTTGATTTACATTTTGCGTGCTTTCTCCATCCTGAAGCAAATAACTTAATCGTTTTTTCTTTTTTTCTGACCACGGGTTGTTCAACCATAATTCAATCTCCAAAGTCACAGATGGCCACAGATAAGCCTGTACTTTGTCGGATGATTGCAGGAATTCAGCTCCCTCATGTTTTTGCATATACTCATGACAATAATATGATATCTCTTCAGACCAGCGTCAAATGAATAGGATCAGATTTTTGTTGCTGCCTTTTTTTTTTTTTTTTTGGCCTCTGAGACTGGAGATGTTACCTTGATTATCGATAATTAACATTTGTCAACTTGCAAGTAATATTTTCTGGTTGATTGCTTGATTGTGGTGTCTGAGATCAAGATTTTATTTGTTTTTCATCGAGAATGAAGAAGACCTACATTATCCGAAGGGAACCCATACGCTTTTTCAACTGCGGTAGTATGATTGACGGGTCCTCTCCTCGTCCCACCTGCTTCCCTATTGGGATAGCAGCCTTCTGGCTTTGCCTGCCCTGATATTCGGATTTCCTAGAAATGTAAACCCTCAAATTCCAAATTGTGTGTTACTAATTGCAAATCATGGTTGGTGGAGCTTGGATGAACTCAAGTGATTGGGGTCAAAAAAGTTCTGAAGAAAAGATAATGTTGGTTATTTTTAGAGTGAAACTGAAGATAATCTTAATAAGCAGTAGAAAATTTAAACAACTATTGTGAAATTTCACTCGATTCTAAAGTTTGTGAACTACTGTCTGCCTGGTAAAATCATGAAAATTAAGCAACCTTTGTGCACGGTAGGGGTTTCACTTAACACGGAAGAAAATTTAGGCCTGTTCGGGGACACCGTTCCAAATGGTGTTTTACTGTCTCTATCCGAACTTACTTTTAAGGTGGATTTGGTTTTCGAATCTTTTTTGTCAAAAAATATATTATTTCAACAGTTTTTTTTAATTAAAAAAATAATCTTTATTTTTTTATTATCAAATCAAACAATAAATACATTCCCAAAGCATTACTTTTTTCTAATTATTCTTGTATTAAAAACAAAATTCTAAAACAACTTTTTCCAAAAATGTTTGTTTCAAACCTACATTTTAAAACTTATCTTTACTTTAAACAAAACATCTCCAAAAGTCTTTCCAAATGGGCAACCTAATTTTCATGTCAAAGTGATGAAAGTGAATTATTATGGTCTGTTTGTAAACAACATTCACTGTGTACTATATCCAAACATAATACAATAAAAAATAATAAATGTTTGGATTTTTTTTTTCTCTTATCTTGTATTCAAATATAACATGTGTTTAAGTTGTTAGTGAGAGAGTATTTGATATAATTGATAAAAGTAAATGGAGAAAAAAAAAAGATTAATATTTATATTTGAATATAATATATGAGATATCTGAACATATCAATTTTAATTTTTTGAGTACTAATTCATGTATTTATCGATAAATATAATCAATTAATATGGTAATATTTTTAATCTTTATTAATTAAAAATAGCTCTTATTTTAAAACAAGAATATTTTTTAATTTAAAATTAAGCCTCTATTTGATTTATTGATTGGATATGAAATTTTTAAGTTGAAGTTAATTAATTTTTAAAAATTTAATTATAATTTTTATTAATTTAAAAAAATAATAAAAATTAAGATAAATATTTTAAGTTGGGGGTGAAATGCAAACGTACTTGGGAACCAAAATCGGCCCCCTTTGTCGATAAAATCCTACATAGGGACCCTTGAGGAAAGAGGGAAAAAAAAAAAAAAAAAAAACATACGAGTACGACGTTCATTTGTCTGCGTTTCCTGTAGGTTCATCCATAATTCAGTTTTATGCTACTCTCGTTAAGAGGGAGACAGGGCCGCCCAGCTCTGAGAGCGTGCTAGCGAACTTCGGCCACGCCCCACTCCTGCCCTCCCACCGCCCACGGTCGCCGCCGCGCCTCTCGAAGGTCGAACTTTATAAGGTTTTTTTTTTTTAATTATTTTTTGAATGGTTTGGATTTTGATTTTGATTTTGGCTCTCTCTCTTCGGCTGCTCTATTTTCTCAGTAACCAAACAAACAACCCTCTTCCTTCCTTCCTTGCTGAAGCTCATAATTTACTTTTTTTTTTCTTTTGGTGTCTCTTTAAATTGAGCAGTGAAATTGGGGTTTGAATAATCAGGCAATGGGAAGTGAAGATGCAAAAGACCCATTCAAAGGGGTGGATTGGAAAGCTGTTGGAACTGAAATTCAGAAAAACCCAAGTAGTAAACCAGTGATAAAGAAGCGTCTTCCGAAGAAGTTGAGGCAAATTCCGGACTACTATTTCCTTCCTCGGAGATCACTTTCCTACAACCTTGGCTTCTTCGGAGCTTGTATTGCTGGTGGAATCGGTGCTGGCATGTTACTCGAGGTTTGGATCAATAAGAAGATTAAAGGTCTGTCTGCCCTTGGTTCTCTGATTAGAAACGCTCTTCTTTATATATATATATATATATATATATATATATATGTAATAATTTCAGTTTTTTTATATTGAGTACTAATTATGGTGAAAATGAGAACTTTCTCGGAAAATAGAATTTGATGTGTGGTCAGAATGGTGATCTAACATTATCTCCAGGAAAATGTTAATGGATGTTAAATTTAAAATCTAAATGTGGTGGAAGAATCAAGAATTTGTGTGTGTGTGTGTGTGTATGGGCCTTCAGGCTAAACAGGACATGTTTCATAACGGGTTACCGACATGAGAACTTGGTTTGAAACTGCAATTTTTGTTTTTTGTCTAAACGAATACGATATTGAGATATTTTATGAGGTTCTTTCTTGCTTTTCGGACATCCTTTTGGAATCTGTTTTCAAGACATACCATTAAGAAGTGGATGCCATAATGTTTTACTATTGAGAGCAATAAAATAGAGGAAAACGAACAAACAAGCACAAACAATATTTGTAATGGTTAAACCGCCCTGCACTCCCAGAAGCAGGGGACTTACCGGTTACCACCCACTTTCAACCCCCCGACCCTACTGGGAAGGCCGGTTTGCTTGCTAACTCTGCCTTAGGGCAGCAATTATTGATTGTATTCTATGAAGCATAAATTTTACTAGTGTTCTTGGCTTTGAGATTGTGCTAATGCTATTCCTTACCTTGTCTTTTTTCTCTTGCATTTCAGAGGATGGAGGTGTTATATGGGAGTTTGATAAATAGAGCTTTAGACGAAACTGAAAAAACCGTGGCGTTTAGACCGGCGCATTTGGCTGCCCCACCATCATCTCTTTTGAGCAGGCTGCAAAAAATTTGAAATTGAGTTCTAGTGCAACAGTTTGGCTACAAAATATCTTGTTTTTTTTGCTTCAAATTTGCTAAGCTTGCAATCAAGGTTAAGGCTTTTCTTTAGTTAAAGATCAGTTCTGTTTGTAGTAAGAACTGTGTAGTCTATTTGTGTTTAAAAGAAACTATTTGCAGTATTCTTCTGGGATTCAATTGGGAGTTCTTGCTGATATGGACTTGCATTTTCCTATACTTGTTCTGTGATAAACCAGTAGTGGTTATCCCGGGTGGTGATACAAACGCTGATACATATTAATTATTTATATGTGATGCTGGATACTATATACCCCTCTCTCCTTAACGTTGTTCTCTAATTAAACTACACCTTACACCTTCGTATTGTTCTTAGATTAAAAGCACGGGTTTGGGTTTTATGTTCGGTCATTTCTCTACTATTTATGTATCTTTAATAATAATAGTAAAGTAATTATTCGTTTAGTCTCTGAACTTTATAGTTTGTGTAATTTTAATTCATATTATTTTTTCGTATTTGAATGACTCTAAACTATCAAAATATTGCTACAATACTCTTTAAATTAATTTTTAATAAATTTATAAGTAATTTAGTAAAAATGTGATGCTCACTAATAGAATCCTTTAAAAATTACAAAGTGACTACTGTGATGATATTTTAATCATTTAGGGTCATTTCAGCTACGAAAAAAAAAATAGAGATCAAAGTTATATAAATTTAAAAATTTAGATATCAATTTAATAATTTATCCATAAACTTATGACATGTTAATAAATTGATAAGATCTTTAATATGATGTGATACGATTTTTTTAATCAATATATATTATTATAATACTTCAATTAATACACATGAGTGAAATAAAGTGGGAATAGGGGTGATAATTTGTGTTCGTATCATGTTCAAGTCGTGTCGATCTAATTGTTTTCCAACCTACACTCGACTTGTGACATGAATTTTTCTTAAAACCGTGACACAACCCGAAATAGGTTGACGTGACACGAATAAAATTAATCCGTGATAAGTTATTTATCTGTAAGCTAAATTTGACACGAAATTGATAAAATAGCATCCCAACTTAATTAAAATAATCTAATTACATACATCAAAACTAATTGAAATAAGTAAATTATATCTAATTGGTAGAAAATCCTACAAATATATATATCTTCATTAGTATCCTCCTATAGATAAATAATCAAGCTTTAATTTTTAATTTTTACCGGTTCATAAGGGTCAATTTTGGGTCCAAACCTGAAATTAACATGCAAATGCAATTGACACAATAAAAAAAAACAGGTCATGTTCGTATTAGATGGGTTGAATCCAAAATTGACCCGTTTTTATTGTTTCACGTTCAGGTGGATTCGAGTTGGACCCATCCAGGTTTTTTCCCAAACCTAATAGGAAGATGTCTGGGCCATATTTATATGAAACAATGGGCTTGGGCCGAAAAGGATGAAAGGAAAGATCATTCTGGAACATTCCCACGATTGAGCCACGTCATCTATCCGTATGGGGGCCACGTTTATCCAATCCAACTCCCTAACGTGTACTTCTTCTAATATTTATCCCCCACTAAAACAAATAATGAAAAGGTAAAATTACGGTAAATTTATTTTATATATCAAATAATAAGTTTATTTTTAAATCATTAAAATATAATCGAATTGAAATATTATTTTTTATAATAATTATCATGTATTTATTTTATATTAGTATATATTAATAAATAATAAAATTTAATACAAAATTTTAAAAAAGACCAATCCCTTTCCTTTCCCGATATAGACGATGAACCCCGCTCCCCTCGACCATATTTGCTCCTCCCCCCAATGCCGACTAGCCCAATCCCTCTCTCCTCTTTGATCCTCGCGACGAAAATCTCCCTTCCCCCCTAACTTTCCACATGTAAAGGTGGATTTTTTAAAAATATATTTTATTATTATTATTTTTTAATTTCTTAGTCAAATATTACTGTAAGGTAAAATATATGATAATTGCTATACACAAGCAATATCTCAACCGTTTGATTACATCTGAACGGTTTAAAAATGAGCTTTATCGATAGGGTAAATAAAAAGGCTTTATCCTAAATAAAGTCATTCATTAAAAAAAGCGAAAGGCTGAGGTACAATTCCATTTATATACTATATTAATAAGCTCATTTTATAGACCACTCGATGTACTTCAATTGCAGAGATTATGTTTGCTTATGATAATTACAATGCACCTCAATTCATACTATTATAAAGTAAGAAATTAAAAAAATTTCAAAGCAAAAAATAAATAAAACAAATAAAACCCAACCCTTCCACGGAAACCCCCATGCCCCCGGCCGACCTTCCACCATTGCTGCTGACCTCCGCCACCGGTGAACCCCCCCCCCCCGGGTGAGGAGGCCACCTGCACCCAAACCTATCAACGGAGTCATCCCCCCCCCCCCCCACCCCTCTCCCTCGCTGGGCGACAAAATCGCCCCCACCTCGGGCCCCATCGTGAAATCGCAATGCGGCGATTGGCCCCCTTCCCCACCACCTTTGAAATCCCCCCCATCCCTCACTGGACGGCGAAATCGCCCGCGCTTTGGGCCTCCATAGTGAAATCGCCAGACGGTGACCGGCCCCCCTCCCCCTCACCTACAAACTCACCTTCTCCCTCATTGGACGGCGAAATCGCCCTCGCCTTAGGCCTCCACCGTGAAATTGCCAAACGGCGACTGGCCCCCCCTTCACTTACGAAATCCCCCCCTCCCCCCAGTCGATCGCCCTACTTGTGAAAATTACCACACGGAGAAACTGCCTTACTGCCCCCCATGCGACCTTCAGGCATCCACCGGCCCACCGGCGATGTTCCGCCCTCCCCGATGACCTTCCACCCCTATAATTTTTAATTTTTTTAATTTGAGAGAATTTAATTTTTATTTATTTTCTACAATCTTATAAATCCGGATTTATTTTTGTTAGTATACACTTTCAATATCTCATTCATTAGAGTGATTTCAATAATCTTAAATTCAATATCTCATTTATTAGAGTAGATTTCAATAATCTTAAATAAAGTTTTACCCATAAGCGTATAAAAAGGGCTTTACACATATTCACCCCCCTAAAAAAAAAAAAAA
Organism: Ficus hispida; assembly: GCA_025413025.1. NCBI lineage: Eukaryota > Viridiplantae > Streptophyta > Magnoliopsida > Rosales > Moraceae > Ficus > Ficus hispida. Next base: position 11,287,254 of record CM046363.1, read on the forward strand.
TTCTGTTCAGTTGAAAACGACGTACGACAATGCACACAAAGCAAATTTCACAGTAGTCTAGTTTCCCAGTTTCCGAGCACACCAAAAGAGTCACAGCACCGTGCCAAACCAAAACTCTGCCGCAGATCATCACTCAGTCAATCTATCTCATTGCTTCTCTCTCCTCTTTCTCTCTCTCTCTCTCTCTAAAACTTTGCTTTCGCAATTGCGATTATGGCGGTGGCGGCGGCTAGGATTGAGCGCGGAGATCTCTGGAAGAACAAGGCCCGGTCCTTGCAGCTCCGGCTCAGGGACCGGTTCAGGGTGGCGGTCGACCGGAGGCTCCGCCGCCACCGGATCTTCTCCTCCGACGGTTACTTTTCCTCCACGCTTCACCGCCTGATGCAGCGCTTCCATGACTTCCGTACCGACTCTCTCCCTTCCTCCTCTGCTTTCCACCGCAAACGAGGTAACCATTGCATCTCTCTTTTTTGAGCAATTTTTAGCTGGCTGTTTCCTTGATTTGTCTGTGTTGTTAGTTTCTTTGAAATTGTGTGTATATTATATATTCTTGGACAATATGTATTGATTAAATAGTTTATAAGCAACAATCAGTTGCTAGAATAGTGAGTTAGAGCCCGTTTGGAACAATGGTTGGAGTTGGAATTTTATAGGTTGGATTTGAAATATGTGTTTGGTTGAAGTGCTAATTGGAACTGAACTTTAAGACAGTGTGAAAATTTGAAATGTGTTCGAGAAAACATAGGCAATATGAACCTTGTTTCACTGCCATCATCATTTTGTGCGATTTAAGGGGGGGAAAAAATCATTTCGAATTAAATAAGAAAGCTATGGACCTTTGACGTTGAATTTCATGAAAAATTTTGAAGAGAGAGTGTAATTTTTCTAATTTCAATGAGGTTCGGATTTTGTTACTAGTATTAAATTCATGTTTGTGAAAATTTTCTTTTATTTTTAATTATAGGAAGAAGATTTTAGATATTTTAATGGTTTATCTCTTTGTGATCTCAGTGAGCAAGAACTTCAGTGCCGAGGAAGATTCGGTTATTCTCCGAATGCTTCAAGCTGTTGCTGTTCCTGTTATTGGAAATGTTTGTCATGTATTTATGAACGGATTAAATCGAATTCAGGTATGTCTGGATGTTGTGTTTAATTGTTGCGTCTTTGAAAACTTTTTTGCCCATTTCAAGATGTGGTAGAAAGAAGTCGAGGATTGAATTTGTTTATTGGATTGGCAGGTCTATGGTGTAGAGAAATTACACGAGGCATTGCTACATAGACCCAAGGGCAAGTCGCTTCTAACGGTATAGTGTCATCCTGGTCGAGTTCTGTTATGTTTAATTGTGTTTTAATTGTTCTTGATCAAGGACATAATTTATTTTCTTGCCATTCAGGTGAGCAACCATGTTGCTTCTATGGATGATCCTTTGGTTATTGCCGCTTTACTTCCTCCGCGTGTTCTTTTGGATGCTCAGAACTTGAGATGGACGCTTTGTGCCACCGATCGGTGCTTTAAAAACCCCGTAACCTCTGCATTCTTTCGATCTGTCAAAGTCTTGCCGGTTTCTCGTGGTGATGGGATTTACCAGAAGGTATTAATGCAATCATTTTTTATGGTTTGATCCCAGATTAAAGTTGTTGAAAATGTAGTAGAGACTACTTAGCAAAGCATTTTTATTACTCAACGGTTTGATTGCTTTTCGACTTTTTTATTTTTTGTCCTACTTAAATACATTTGTTAATAGCGTAGATCTATTCTTTGCTTCCTGGTGTGTGTAGGAACCATTTAAAACATTGTTAAAGTTGAGAAATTTGTTTTAAAGATTAGAATTGAGAGACGAGATGCCTTTTCTTTCAACCTTTCTGTCACATGCTTCGATCTGGTGGAGGCATAAGAATAAGATTCTTGGCTAGTTGAAATGGTTTATGCAGAAGGTCATCTTAGCTAGGAAAAGTATCTCTTGACATGTTTTGTGTTTTGTTTTTTTTTTTAATCTCTCACAATGTTTTGCTCATATAATCTTTCTTTGTCTTCATGTTTACTGAGACTGTCTTTTTCTTTATTTTTTCAATACTGCTGGTTATAGGTAATGATGAAAATATTGATATTTGTGGAAATATCGGTATGTAAATTTTACAAAAATATTGACGTAAATATCGATATCGGTAGAAATTGATGTAAAATATGGAAACTCATTTTAAAATACTAAATTTTAAACAAAACTTTATTAAACTCTAAAATAGTTAATAATGCATAAAGTAAATGAAACTCTCAATTAAATATTAAGTATATAACAAATTGCATGGTAAGAATGGAGCATAACACGATAAACAATAAGTTAAGGTTCACCAATTAAATAAAATCATTAAAACACAACATAATATAGGTAGATTATATTCATTGTTTCATACATAGTAAGAAAACATTAATATTAAAAGAGCTTTTAGAATGTTCGAAAGTATTTGCAATATCTTATTCGTGAAAATAACATCGACACCAACATATGACATTTGAGTATTTATTTTATTATAACTTTAGACATGCCATATATCTCTCAATCTTTATTGTCTATTCATATATAACATAAAAATTATGCATGAATTAAAAAAATCATGAATTTTACTATATTAAAAGATAAAAAATAATATTATGATTGATATATTACGGATATTTTGTCGATTTTTATGTGGAATTTCCGGAAATTTCCATGATATTTTGTCAGCTACTGCTACACTTTTAATGGATATCGATATTTCCGTAAAAAAAATTGATATTTACGGAAATTTCTGTGGAAATTTCACGGATATTCTGCGGAAAAGATACGACACCCTGTTTCATTTCGTACTTCTAAATACGGAAATTTCCGCGGAATATCGGTGGAAATGTCGATTTTTCAATCCTTGGTTATAGGCCAGTATGTTGATGTTCCTATCTTTTTTCTTCGACTTCTTCAGGGCATGGACATGGCTATTTCAAAACTGAACCGAGGTGGATGGGTTCACGTTTTCCCAGAAGGTAGTCGTTCCCGTGATGGTGGAAAAACCATGGGATCTTCCAAAAGAGGTGTAGGGAGGTAGATGTCCCTCTTTTCCTTGATAACAGTTATTCTTGCTTCTACTTGTGCAAGTTGACTTACTGTTGCTATCTTTATAGCATTTTTTAAATAAATCTGACATGTTGTATGGTTATTGACAAATACTTGGCAGGTTGGTCCTCGATGCTGACAATATTCCCATTGTTGTTCCATTTGTACATACTGGCATGCAGGAAATCATGCCTATTGGGGCCAATCTCCCAAGGATTGGCAAGATGGTATGTCGTCTGGTTTTCTTCTTGTTTCTTTTGTTTTCTCAAGATGGGATATGTCCTTCCGCATTTGTTTCTTTTTACATTATGGGGAATATGGCTCCCACTTATTAAAGAGAAACGAAAACACTCCCTGGTTTCGAACCCCCTTCTTTCCCACCTGCTGAGTTAGCATCAGCAGGATTAAACATAATCTGTTCATTTATCTTATATTCTTGATTTTTTTTTATTTTTAAATGAGGGGTGGGGGATGGGTATGTCCTTCCTCATTAATTAGCTAAACTTGACAATAGTGTATAGCAAGGAAGCTGTATTTTAAATCATTTCATAAATTGATTTGGTACATGAATCTTTTCAAGGTCCCTCTTCAGAATATGTTGTATACTGTTTATAAAAGTTATATGGAAAATATATTTACACTCGTTCATGTGTTGTGGACTATGTAGGTGACGGTACTAGTCGGTGACCCTATCCATTTTGATGATTTGCTCGATGCTGAAGAGGCCAAAGGTGAATTCACAGGAAGATTATATGACACGGTAGCTTCGAGAATCGGTCATCGATTACATGATTTGAAAGTTCAGGTTGACCAGTTATCCCTTCAACAAGAAATGGAATTACAAAACTATCATGGTAGGAGCACCGAACGAGCCGCTGGGATTCTACGGCAGGTTGATTGGGATTCATTCGGCATGGGAAACTTTACTTTCATTGACGAGGAAGCATCGCCTGCACAAGAAATCCAAATCCAATCAAAGGTGGACGTAGGTTATCACCAGCAAGAGTCAGTAACTTCTGATAGAGATTTCAGGGTTGGATTTTCCCGCGAGGGAGGGATTGCGTCAAGAATGCGGAGCTTCATCGACCCAACAGAGTTGATGGGTTTTGCAGCCAGAGGTTTATTCATGAATCGAAAAGCCGAGGAAATTCCAATCTCCCCTGGAGAGGTAGGCCCATTGAAAGTATGGAAGCAATTTTTAGAAGCTAATGTAATGCGGCAATGGAATTACTGCTAAACAGAAACACCTACTTTATGCCGATGTAAAATAGAATTTTGATTGTGGATAAATAAGAGAGAAGATTTGCGTTTGTCCTGAAAAGATCTGGAAACTTAGACAAGGACTAATCCGATCTATATCGATTAGCTGATATAAAAAACATCCCATGTGTTTTATCGTATTGTTGTTTGTAGTTGATCAAACGTCTTTTACGATTCGTGTTGCACGTTCTTAGTGGTGTGGTTTTTAGCACGATTTCTAAAGATGGGCTGAGCACGATTTGTAAAACGTAGGGGATAATTTGAAAACGTTTTGTGAAATATTATTAGTTATTGCTTACATGGAAAGAGACCATTTACAAATAAGTTGTTACGCTTTTGAGATTTGTGCAACCATGACAAGAAGAAAAGGTTGAAGTGAAAAAAGACGAATTAATAATAGTGAATTGGCACCACACAGCACCCGCCAGCTGACATGAATGGTTGTTAAACAGCATTGAAATGTGGACTGTCGTTTTGTTGGGTTTGCACCCTGGGATGGGCTGCAATTTAAGGCAAAGCTATAGCCAAGAGTCCATAAAATGAGCATCATTATACCACCGGTCACGTGTTGGCTGATGGCTGAGGAGGTCTCATTTAATTGAAGTTTTCGTTTCACTTGAGTCTTAGACTCCTAACATTACGACCCGTTTTAGGATATTCATTTTGAGTTAGATTTTCTGTTTACTTAATTGTTTTCGCATCATTTGAATTTAAAAATTTAGTCACTAAAAAATATTATGTATAAAAAATTCTTGAATAAATTGAGAGTTTCAAATAGCATTGAATGGATAACCATTGAGACTAGGTATGCAACGGGACGGGGCAGTGGAATGGTATCCCCGCCTAAAAAATTATCCCCGTCCCCATCCCCGCTTAAATATAGTGGGATGGGGTCGAGGATTCCCGTTGGAGGGGCTTTCCCATACTTGCCCATTCACATCTATTATAAATATAAATTTGAAAATACCACCAATAAAAGCAAATAATAAGTAGATATACAACATAAATTTAGTTCAAAACAAAGATTTCATAACCAAACCAAATTCTAAACATATACAAATGAAATCTTAAACATAAAGCCATTAAATATTTCACCAAAATATTATAAAACACTTAACTAAAAAAACTTGTACCTATAAAAAAAAGGAACTTAAAATTCCATTCTTTGTCTATTTCTCAAGTTTCAAGATTTATTTAATGAATACACACAATTTAAAAATAATATTCAGAGTGTGTGTGTATATATATATATATATATATATGAAATCACATATGTATATATGGAGATGAGGGGCGGGAGAGCTTTTCCATTCCCGCTCCATCAATTTTCGGGATATGATTTCATCCACATCTCCATCTCTATCCCTGAACTTCACCCCTTATTGCGTCCTATTTGGGGCAGATCCCCACAGAGAATATTGTCATCCCTAATTGAGATAAAAGATGAGATAATAGATTTAAACTTATTAATTTTGTGTTAACAGTCTCTAATCCATGAATTTGGACTTATGGCTGATGATGGTCTAAGTTTAGCATTTTTAACCATCTCATCGGTGCTATGCTCTCAATCGATATAGTTGAATGGGATCGCTCGATTTAGAGGATAAGAAGTGTGAGGATAGTGACGATTTTTTTAAAAATAAAAAATGGATATTTTGGAAAGGAACTAAAAAAAGCACATGAACGGTCTTGTTAAACTTTATGGTGCAGATGCCAGATGTAAAGAAAAAAGGTCCTTTGTGATACAAGGAAAATGCTCTATATGGTAGGTTCCTATCACAAACGTCTTCATTTTACTCTTTTTTTTTTTTTTGGGAAAGAATCTCCATTTTACTCTTCTTTTGTCGTTTTTCAGTATTTTTCTAAGGCGGGAAAAAAAATATATCTTGCCTTTCTCCTAAATTGGAAAAAACGTGGCGTAACTTACGTCCTTAATTAAGTATTAACGAACAAAATGTGGAACACAATCACCTTTTACGATGTCCTTAAGTTTTATTATTAATCTTGACTCCAATTTTATAGACTTGTTTGAAAAAGGAGGAAAAAAAAAAAAAAACCAACCTAGAAAAAAAGTTCAATAAGCAAAAAAGAAACTGCTAAAATAGAGTAAAAAAAAAGAGAGAAATTTGATAGAAGGAATACAAACTACTTCCCTTGAACTAACAATTAAAGAAAGGATCGTTCATCCTCTGTGCCTAAATTTAAAAGAAGAATAAAATGTCTCGAACCACTAAAGTCCATTGATTCTAATAAATATTTCGAATCTAAAATTACTATATTTTTTTTATTGTGTCCCGCTAAAATTGATCGCCTCTATGGATTTTCCTAAAAGCCTTTTTTTTTTTTTTAATATACATTTATATTAAAACAATAGGTTGTTGCGTTATAAAGGTGAGACACTCTCAAGCAGTACGATTGGAAAGAAAGTCATGCAATTGAACGGACAAGATCAGCCGAAGCATTTGACTAAGGGGAATTTACGAAAATTGACGCCCCCACCGATGAGAATTATTTGGGGACTCACATATTTAAGAAAAAATGACTTTACAGATCAACTTAACGGCTAAAGCTCTGGATCTTAAGTGCGGTGGAGAAGTATATCTGTGCGAAATTTCCTCTGTCACTGTCCGTCCGTCCGTCCGTCCATTTTTGTGGGCCCCAATACAGATCAACGGTTCTGATGTCTTAATTGGTTCGGTTGTACCATCATCAAACAACGACAACAGAGATTCATTTCCATTTCCATTTACATCTCTCTCTCTCTCTACTCTTCCCCCGACTTCAGTTCCGTTCGAATCACAGTAGAGAGAGAAACGGAGGAGAGAGAAACAATGGCGGACGAAGAAGAAGCAGAGCTAAGCGAGACGCAGAAGAAGGAGATTGCCAAATGGTTCCTCCTCAACTCTCCTCCTGGTGAAATCCAATACGTCGCCAAAGGTAATCTCTCTCTCTCTCTCTCTCTCTATATATATATATATATATATAGTTTGATTTGCATTTTGAATTTCGTCTTCTTTTTCTGCTTGGTTTCTATGGCAGATGTGAAGGCGATTTTGGACGACGACGAACTCTACGAGGAGGCAGCGGCGGAGGCGTTTCCACTGTGCAACAAATCTCACATGATTTCCCTCGAACTGCCCGGCCGGACCGGCGACGTATGAATCTGAACTCTCTCTCTCTCTCTCTCTCTCCATTTTCATCTTTGAATTTCACATTCTCAGATTCAATTACGCTTATCAAAACCGAAAGTTGTGAAAAAATTTAAGTTTTTTTCGTTATGAGAATTCGTATTTTTGTCAGTTTATTTAAGATAATGGAGATCTCTCTATCCATTTTGATTTCCATTCCTGACCTAAAACCTTTATACAGTGTTAAAAATGGTGAGAGAGAATAATTTGCTTGTGGATCGCTGTTTTGACAGTACAGTAGTTATTGGTAAAATATGTCCTCGATGAAAAAGCTTTACAAATTGATCAATTTTTGAATTGAGTTTCTTGATCTTTTGTGGGTGCAGGTGATAATTTCATCTTTTGCAGAGCTCGGCAAAAATGAGTTTCTTGATCCGAGAACTGCCCAAGTTGCTATTATTGATCACGTCAAACAAGTAAATTTTGCACTTTTAAAACTTGCTTATATAGCTAATGAAGACAGGGACATGCTTAGAGAGAGAGAGAATAAGAGGAAGTTTTCTTAAGGGTGTAGCATTTTGAAGCATTGTTAAATATTTAAGATGTCAAAGCCATTAGTTGAGGGACTTGAAGATTGACTTTTCTTCTTTTAGTATTTAATGTAAATGTTTTACTTATGGTCTGATATACTATTTTTCCGAGAGTGCATGAGCATTTTGCCCATTATTTCATCATAATGTGCTAAATTGGTTCAGGTTTGTACAGAGGAAAGACCTGCAACGGATGAGGAACTTCCATCCCCATATGTCGAGGAGTTTAGGTATGCTTCTAAAGTTTCATGGGTAGAGATTATTTTTTACATGGCAAACCAAGAATCCTTATTTCAGGTAGTAAAATTGGTAAGTCATACCGTGTTTTTTGGCAGATATGCCTTGGATGCAGAAATTCTCAAGTACATTGGCGAAGCTTATCCTAAAGGTGTCTGCTCAGTTTACTGCGGGAATGGAAAAGATGTGGAGGGTCCCGGAGCTGACTTTGAACTTGTGGTGGTGATATGTGCTTCTAGGCACAGCCCGCAAAACTTCTGGTATGATATTAGTTGAGAATGCAATTTTTAGAAGATGTAAACTTAGTTTTTTTTTTTTTTTCCTTCATTGATGTGATACTATGGTTTCAGTAAGATCTATGCTTTCCTTACCAATTCTTGATTGTAGAAGTGTACGCCTTTTTATAGTTTTTTACCACTTAACTTACCAGTAACAAATTCAACTTCTATAAACTTAGAGCAGTTTTCATTTCTTGACACAATTCTTGTTGACATGGATAGCAACGGTAGCTGGCGTTCAGTTTGGAACATTGAGTTCAAAGATGACATACAAGTAGTAGATCTAAATGGAAAATTGCAGGTAATTCTTTTTCTATATGCTATGGATAAAATCATTTTCCAAGTCAAGTGAAAGTTAATCGTTTTTCCATCTCTTTCCTTTTCATCGTAGTCATGTACTTGTACTTTTATTCTTTAAGGTGGGTGCTCATTATTTTGAGGAGGGGAATGTGCAGTTAGATGCCAAACATGAATGCAAAGACTCAACAATCATTCAGGTCGGCTGATATTAAACAATATTGTAACTGAAATATTTCCTGTTTGGTTGACAATTGATGTGCCTTATAGTGTTAAACCGTTCTCTATGCTTGATGTGTTCTATTATGTTTCAGGCTCCAGAAGACTCTGCAATTAGTGTAGCCAGCATCATCCGCCACCATGAGACGGAATATTTGGCATCTCTTGAGGTTCATAATGAATTTTTGCTCTATTAGCAGCTTCTTCTTCTTCTTTTTTTTTTTTTTTAATAAGTTTTTGCTAATAGATTTACATTGGCAGGCATCGTACTCAAACTTGCCAGATACCACTTTCAAGGTACTGAACTTCAGTAGTTACTTGTCACAAATTATTCGCAATAATGTACCAACTTTTTGTACCATCTCAAAATGTGTTATTTGACCATCAATATTTAATCTTAAGTGCTTTGATGCAAAAAATGGTAACCATTTTTACTATGAGGGTCATCACACTAACGGTACTTCCTTCATATGAGTATTCAACCATTCTTCTATTCGTGTTGTTTTAGTTTAGGTCTGGTTTGTTGTGAAATTGAAGAAAATATAGGATATGCTACTTGAGAGAGAACTATTTAGAGCCAATAGATTCTTGAGCCCGTACTAATTATGCTAACAAATTGGATTGCTAGCACTATGGTTCCCTTATTTTACATTTTAGGTAGTTTTATTTGGCAGGTCGATTAAAAACTCCTTTCTAGCTTGATATAGTAGTTTGCCTGGATTGACCTTCGTCTTCATGGTTAGCAAGAATTTGACAAAGCTCGTCGAGGTTAACGCGTGTCAGGATTATTAATCCGAAGTAGCATAAATCCAAACTATACAGCTTTGTTGATTTCATAATTTTAACTTAAAGCGACTGCTTTTAATCCTTGCAATCTTAAACATCCATTTATTCTAATCCATCATCATTAAGTCATGGTCTTGTCACGGTGCAGGACCTCCGAAGAAAGCTTCCCGTTACTCGCACCCTATTTCCATGGCACAACACCATGCAGTTTAGCTTGACGAGAGACATCAGTAAAGAACTTGGCATCGGAAAGTGAATCCACAGCATGAGATGTTTACTCGAAGGCACTCTTCATAGACAGCAAGTTCCTTTGTTGAGCCTATTTGTATTCGACTATTGAACCATTTTCAGCGTTGATGGCTTTTTCCTCCATCTCCCGAGTCGCCGGCCTCACAAACTGTGATCTGTTGAATGAGTTTCTGTTCCTCAGTTTTGGTGCATTGTAATCTATTGTCAATGTTCAGGTTGTGTATAGCTGTTGAATTAATTATTCTGGCTGTGTTATTTTTTTTAATTATATATTTTTTTTAAGAGAAAGAACAAAATTTGGAAGATACTGATAACTTTATAATGTTTGATGAAAAGTGGCTTAAAAAGTCGTCTGCTCTTTCGTTTCGATGAGTGCTTTATGTGTACTTTATTTACTGGTTAATTAGCTATTTAAACAAAAATTCAAGTGGGGTTGTTTGTTAGTACGAGATATGACTTTTAAAGCAGAACTTCCTTCTCTTTTTCAAACTTAAATTTTGAGTTTTCGAGATCAGGTAAAAAAAAAAAAAGTCTTTCTGGTGCCAGATATTGCTCTGTAATGGCATGCTAAATTTGCTAATTAATTATAATTATATAATTGCCATGAGTCAAGGACTTAAAATTAAGAACAAAATTAATGATTTAGATAAATAAAAATTCCGTTGCCGGGAATCGAACCCGGGTCTCCTGGGTGAAAGCCAGATATCCTAACCGCTGGACGACAACGGATTGCTTGGAGGTCAGACCGAAGACTATTAAATAACCAAAGCTATTATTTGTCGTTTCATTTGTTATAAAATCAAAATTACCTAACATTTGTTGGAGATTGATTTTTATCCGCTAAATAACCACTCGATTAGGACCCGTTTGGTAGGTTTTTTTTTTTTTTTTGAATTGGTACAACAAGAAATCAAAGTTGTTACGTTTTTAGTAAATGTTTGGAATCGTATTTTTTAAATGATTTTAATATTTTTTTAATACGCATTAAAAATATTAGAATAAAGTTTATAAATTTTTATTGAAATACTAATACAAGTTTTTAAGTATTATGAAGAGCTTATTTTAGATGTCACATTTTTATAGTTTTTACTTGGAGCTCTTTTAAAGAAATAAAGTACTTTTGATAGACCATTAGGCAGTTTCAGAAGTAGCATTTAATCCCATAAAAATCAATAATAATTTCAAGAAACCTATGTGAAACAAGCTTAAAGATTTTCCAAAATCATGAGTTGTGTAATTGACACTACAAATATGAACTATTAACAATGCACTCTACTCCACGAATTGGAAACCAAGACCAACATCATGTGTCCATTGCAAAATGATAAGAAGCGTCTTCGTCTCAATATTTGATTAAGAAGACTAGTGTTGTGAAACTTCTAATACATGGATGTCTTCACAAACTTTTAAAGTGTTAACTATTTAAATAATAAAAAAATTCTCTAACAATGATTTTTTTATTTATAAAGCTAATGTTGAGTAGCTTCTCGAAAGTTTCATGAAGCTTACTTAATAAGCTAAATATTGCCTATAAATAGTCCTTGTAATTGATGTTGGAATGACACGAGGAAGAATAGAAACAGAAGTGAGGAAGAAGGGAAAACAAAAATTATCAAATATAGGTTGCTTATTTCTTGCCTCTTATTATACTATATGCTTCTCTGTTTTATTATTATTTCCTATAATATTATAACAGCTGGGAGGTTTTTAATTTAGGATTGTTGTACTTTTTTTTTTTCCTTGTCAAAAGGGAGTTTAGTCAAACTGAAAACTCTAGGAGCAAGTGAGTTTCCATGAGTGTGTGGCTGTTAATATTAGTCAGACTAAATAAATCCATCTGATGCAAATATCTAAGTTGGATTGACTAAGGTTCTTCTTTTTAATTTAAATTTTCTTTTCAATTTTTCATATAAATATATGATTTGGTTTAACCCGAGGACTATAGACTTGGGTTGAGTCTCCATTTCCTTCATCAAGAGACAGTCCATTTACTCAAGTAGTCAAGAAGGGAGAAGTGATTATTGTGCTTAAGAAAACAAAAAGTTATACTTTCACTTGGAAAATGTGGAGTGTAGCAGCATCAAACAAAAGTTGAAAAATCCTAAATTCTACAAATAGCTGTGTAGTGTATTTGATATGGGCAATGTTAAATACGTTAAAACTCTTTTACCAAAAACACATCAAGTTATGTTTTTAGCTACAAGTATTTCATCACGTTACGTGCAAATGTCTTTTGCTCTCAAATGCCAAGAGCAAAAAGGTTAATGAAAAGTTCAACCATAGTATGTCTTTCACATTCTCCTATAAAAGCACATACGCCAATTGTGTTAATTTCTACTAAACTTGTTTAGAAAACACATTTAAACTCCAAGATCAATGCATTCCCTTTCTTAGCATTATTACCCTTATGAAAATATACTAGCACTTAAACTTTGAGATCATTGCATTCTCTTTCTTAATATTACTCTTCTGAAAATCCTAATATTTTCGTAAAGGATAAAAGCACATGAATGACACGAATTTAGATATCAATACACCAACATAAAACAAAAAGTTAATACTAGAACAATATAACATAAAATTAACTAAAATTTGTGTCATGATAGTCAAGAGTGAAAAATTTATATTATATTAATTAATATATGAAAAAAAATATAGTTAATGAGGTAATTTTCTCTTTCGTAAATGATCTTAGCATTTCTCTTATGAAAATCCTATGCTAAAGTCTTTTTTTTCATGTTCACATACATTCCACGTTAAGCAACAAAACTTTGTTAACTCCTTCCTCAATTAATAAAAATGTTGCCATCATATGGAGAATCTTTTCTAGCACGTAAAGAAATAGGGCTCAAAATGGAATAAAAAGCCTAAATTACTAAAAAAAAAAAAAAAAAAATTATATCACTTCTTGTAAAGTCTAAGATAAAATTTTAAGAAAATTAAACTATTTTTAAAATATATAAATTGGAGAAACCTAAATGTTAAAAGAGTAGGGATTTTTTTTTTAAAATACCGTCAATAATTTCAACTTTGATCAAACTCAAATGATGATAAATTATTGATAAATGTAATTTTTTATATTGTTTGACATGATAAATCTTTGAACACCTGCTCATAAAACAATGAAAATTCATTTATTATAACAATTAGATAAAAATTTTGAAATAAAAATTACATTTATTCATACTATAATGACAAAAAGAAAAAAGCAATTTATTTTGTATTCAAATACCTGATTATATATAATTCCAAAAAAAAAAAATGAATAGGATTCCGTTGCCGGGAATCGAACCCGGGTCTCCTGGGTGAAAGCCAGATATCCTAACCGCTGGACGACAACGGAATTGTGACAACTAAAAATGAAACAAAAAGTTAAATTCTTTAAAAAAGTATAAAAATTGAGACTTACCGTTTGGTCACCGAGAAAAACAAGGGAAAACTTTTGAGGAATTTGAAACCATACTAAAATGCAAAGTGCCATGTCTTTGAGCCGCTTTTTCTCATCACAAACACAAAGCCTTGTGTTCGTGAAAACCTCAGCTTTCATTTTGTTCCCTTGCTCTATCTTTCTTTGGGTTTTGAAATTCCAAACCTTGTTTTCTCTTTCCTTTTCCTGCGTTTCTTGGCAACCAAACGGAACAGTTTCCATCCTTTTTCATTGTTCTTCTATTTGGCCCCATTTGTTATTTTTATTTATTTATTTTTTATCTTCCTTTGGACAAAGAAAGTTAACTTATTTAGTACTAACTGCTAAATTTGTGTTAATATTATCTGGAATGATGCAATTTAGCCAAATCAGACATTGATGTGCTCCAAAAGGCATAATTCTTCCAAGCTTGCACTACTTGGTTTATTTATATTGAGGAATGTGATTCTTCTATGAACTTATTAGATCAAGTTTTGGATAAAATGTCTGTTGTAGAAGTGCATCGCTCTGATGATAAACTAGAGATTGGTTGTTTGCTGACCAGAAAATCCATCCCCTTCAGCTTAGTTCTTTCCATTGTCATTTGTTTCGGTGAATTCTATGACACGGTATGAAAACTATCGGAAAAAATAGAGGCTTTATCGTAGTATTTGTATCAGAAACTGTTGGTTACATATGTTAAAAAATGTGCGCTACTGGAATATCCTGAAAGTTGAGTCTTTTATCAGTTTCTTTTGAAGTTTTGTGCCTCATATTGGACACATTTAAGTTGTTTGTTAAAATGCTTCTGTGAGCCGTGTGCTAATCTTTATTACAAATCCCAGAAATGGGCGCTCTTTTCACTTGTGTGGATTTATAGGGACACGAGTTTGGGGCTTTTGGGCCAAGGAATGGGGACGAAATAAAATGGGAAATGCTGATTTGAAACAATGGTAAAAAGGGTCTACATTTGAATTCCTTTTTGAGGAGACAATACTTATGAAAGGAGAGGATTCTATGGTTTAAATCATTAGCATTGTGGCTAGTAGTTAGCTCCTAGAAGGAGTTAAGGTAGGTCGCACTTATGGATTTTATTATGGGACTCATTTTTTATTCATGGACGGTACTGTGTTCTGTTGTTGTTCGTAAAATATTGTGCCGATGTCATACATCAACTGAATGATAATTAATAATATAGTACAGTGATGATACGATGAACTGTGTGAACTGATATGCTGCACATGGCTGCTTGGTTTGTCGTATGCTATTCAATTATTAATGTGTCGTTTTGAAATCTTGGGCAGATTTTCTCTCTCTCTCTCTCTCTCTCTTTGGACTGTTGAATTATTGATAGCTCGGACAAACTGTCTTATCCCTTGAGTCCCTTGGTTTGTTAGGCCCCACAGCAGCTTTATCAGCAGGAACAGAATCTCATGGTATCTTTTGTCTTGTCTGCAATTTTGGTCTGTGTGTATATATATTTGCTATCCTTTTGCTTGCTTCTACTTTTCTTCCAACAACGTCAGAGCATAGAAGGAGCTAAGCAAAAGCTCCGACATGGCTGAGATCAAAGCGGACACGACTCAGCACCAGCACAGTCTTTTGGTACCAGAAGACAAGGTCTCCGTCAATGTCCAAAAGCTTCCCAAACCGAAACGTGTGGCTTCTTTGGACATCTTTCGCGGTCTTACTGTTGCGGTACTGTCCTTCAATCATTTTATTGGTTCTTCTGTCGTCGAATTTGGTTGTTTTCAAGTTGGGAACTTCTCCGTGAACTGACAGAGAAGAAAATTTCACAAAGTTCATGCGATTTCTAATTCGAAATTTCAGTAACATGCTTTTATTAGAGGAGAAATCTGGTTTTCTCATGTTCAGACCCACTTTAAGAATCCTAGTTTTGAAGTTGCTTTAAGAGTTAAAAAGTATATTTTCTTAGTGTTTAAGAACTGGGCTGGCTTTAATTCTTTACTCCATATCTTCTATCGCGTCTAATTATATATGAGTAAAAATTAAGATATTTTCTTAGTCGTTAGTATCATGGTCAACGGGTTAAGTAATTGTTTACATGATTATATTTTGTTGTTAAGTAATCTCTCATCAATAATTGTTTCATGATTTTGCATAATTTCGTACTCCAGTTAATGATTTTGGTGGATGATGCCGGCGGGGAATGGCCTGTGATTGGGCATGCACCATGGAATGGTTGCAATCTCGCCGACTTTGTAATGCCTTTCTTTTTGTTCATTGTGGGGATGGCTATTGCACTTGCTCTCAAGGTTAGTTGTGTTTCTTAGTGGTCTTGTCAATAAATGGAAGCAAGAAATGCCACTACTCACTTATAAATCTTTGTTTTCGGGTGGTTATTTTTTCTTGTAGAGAATACCCAACCAGTTTGACGCCATCAGAAAGGTGATTCTGAGAACTCTGAAACTCCTATTCTGGGGTCTTCTATTGCAAGGTTAGTTCTGATATGCCTTCTGTCAAAACTACTTTTATTAATATACCGTATCTCTATGAGGTGATATAACTAGTTAGAGGAGCAAAAAGTGGCTTCTCATATGATTATGGAGAATAGAGAGTTATAGATCTCACTTTTTAACAATCCTTATTATGTTTGAAGGCGGTTTCTCACATGCCCCTGATGAGCTTACGTATGGTGTAAACATGAAACTGATAAGGTGGTGCGGGATTCTCCAGGTAATTTGTATTGCCCAATTGTTTTGTTAGTCTTGAAGTCTTAAAACTTCGTTATTGTGCATGGATACATGTAACAGTTCTTTTGTTTTTGTTTTCCATTTTCATAGAGAATTGCTCTTGCTTATCTGGTTGTAGCTCTAGTGGAAATCTTGTTGAGGGATTCACAAGCCGAGGATCTTTCACCTCGGTGGTTCTCTATATTCAAGTTTTACGCTTGGCATTGGTAAGTATAAGATGCTTGCATTATTCTTTTCTTTGTTCAACCTTATTATATTTTTCAGATAATACTAAATGAATTCTCTGTTTCTTGATTTTCAGGATCGTGGGAGCAGGTGTTCTTGTTGTGTACTTGGCTGCACTTTATGGAACATATGTTCCCAATTGGCAATTCACCGTCCACAATGAAGATAGTATCTACTATGGAAAGAGCTTCACTGTAAGCCCGAGCTTCAAGACCTTGTATTTAAAATATAAATAACTTGCATAATGTCACTAAAAATCCTTTTTAGTTCAAATCATGGTACTTTGTTTTTTCGTTTGTCCAAGTGACAGTACAACGCTGTCTTCTCCGCTGGAATGTTTAAAAGCTAAACAGGAAGGGAAAAAAAAAGACAAATCAAAGCAATGAATTTTATTGTTCCAGTTACCAGTGTTCTCTGTTGATTGTAGATAGCCTGCGGTGAGCGGGGAAAGCTGAACCCACCTTGTAATGCAGTAGGATACATTGACAGAAAAGTCCTGGGACTCAGTCATATGTATCACCGCCCAGCATGGAGAAGATCTGAAGTGTGTAGCTATAATTTTTTAACACTGCATGTATCTTTGAATTCCGTACCGTGTGTATTAACCATGATAAGTAGTAGTTTCAAAATTTCAACCCCTTCTAATTTAAGTTCCACAGGCTTGCACTGAGAACTCCCCATACGAAGGGCCTTTCCGGAAGGATGCTCCATCATGGTGCTATGCTCCTTTTGAGCCTGAAGGAATCTTAAGGTGTGTTGTACTTTATCGATATAGTATGTGCATTTTAGTGCGAGTCAGTGGACTGGAACTCCATTTCTCCAGCTAGATTCATATAATTCATAAATTCCGGGTGTTAGAGTTATTATAAATCACTTTAGTTTCGTTATTCTTGTTCTTTTAGTTATTTCTCCCCTCATCTTAATGGTAGTGGGACTAGAAAGTAAAGTCAAATAAGGAATATTAGCATGCCTTTGGAACACGGATTTGGAAGGTAATTTTAGGTTGAAGTTAGTTGACTTTTCAAAAATTAGTTATAATTTTTGTTGACTTTTCAGACAAAGACAAAAACTGCGATGAAAACTTAGGTTTACACCTAAGAGCCAAGCAAACCATTTCTGTACAACTCAAATATCCTTTCTTTTTAGACCTGCATATTGAAGCACTGACCTTTCGATTACTTCCATCTTGTAGATTTAGGCAATACAAAGACTGCAGCAATATGGTTTTCCTTACCAAGTTGTGAGTCTTACAAATCTTTCGAAACTTGTATTTATGGGGTTTTGGATTCACTTACTTCTGCAGCTCTATATCTGCAATTCTTTCCACAATCATCGGAGTGCATTTTGGACATGTGCTTATCCATTTGAAGGTTAGTCGTATATATTTTGTTAGCCAAGCGCATCACCTCTGTCTAGGGGTGTCAATTCGTGTCTCGTGTCGTGTTCGTGTCGTGTTTGAGTCGTGTCGAATTTTTTTTACCACAACCCGAACACGACCCGTGACACGAACACGACACGACGACACGACACGAACTCGTAACGGGATGACACGAACACGACACGAACTTGACCCGCGACACGAAACTGACCCGCGACACGAAACTGACCCGCTACACGACCTTGACCCGAAATTGACCCGAAATTTGACACGAACTTGACCCGAAATTGACACGAAACTGACCCGCGACACGAAACTGACCCGCTACACGACCTTGACCCGAAATTGACACGAAACTGACCCGCGACACGAAACTGACCCGCTACACGACCTTGACCCGAAATTGACCCGAAATTTGACACGAACTTGACCCGAACTTGACACGAAAAGTGACACGAAATTGACACGAATTTTTGCGGGTCTACACGAACACGACACGAATTTTTTCGTGTCAAATTTTCCCAACCCGGACACGACCCGCCCCCAATTTTTCTCAACCCGAACCCGTCAAATTCGTGTCGTGTCATCGTGTCGCGACCCGTATTGCCACCCCTACCTCTGTCGGACATTTCTGAATATGGTCATATTTTTAATCACAGGGCCATCAAGAGAGACTAAAGCATTGGCTGATCATGGGTTCTTCTCTCCTCATCTTAGGAATCATTCTTCACTTCACTCATGGTGCGAACCGAATCTACATACTTGTAATTACTTTTATTTTCTCTCTCTCATTTCTTATTCTTTTTATCCCAACTCACAGCAATTCCTTTGAACAAGCAACTGTACACATTTAGCTATGTTTGCGTGACTTCCGGAGCAGCAGCACTGGTGTTCTCATCCTTTTACATATTGGTACAGTTTTATTATCATATCTAAATTTTTTCCGTTGCGACTGTTTTTTATTCATGAGAAAACCGAGATGAATATCTACGTCTTTTATTTAACCTACTTACGTCTAATGAAAGTTTAACATACTGCCATGCCAGGTTGATATCTTGAATTTCAGGTACCTAGTCTTGCCACTGGAATGGATCGGCATGAACGCCATGCTTGTCTACGTAATGGCAGCTGAAGGCATTTTTGCGGGTTTCATCAACGGGTGGTATTATGACGATCCCCACAACACACTAGTATGTTCTCGTTTTCCTCTCAAATCCGGCGTGGCGTCCCAATTTCAATTTCTAAAGTTGCACTTTAAATTCTTGCATATCATTTGTTTTTCTTTCCTTATTGCAGATATATTGGATCAAGAAGCATGTTTTCATTGGAGTTTGGAATTCAAGAAGAGTAGGCATTTTGCTCTATGTTATATTTGCAGAAATCCTGTTCTGGGGAATTGTCTCTGGCATTTTGCATCGCCTCGGGATATATTGGAAGCTTTAAACACATTAATCTTCATTTTTTTTTTATCGTTAAAAAAAAAAAACCTATGCTTTGTTCCGATCACCCGTTCAACTTCAATCAAATATAATACTCATTTGGTTCTTCTATATATTATAGTTGAATATACCTTCATTTCATTTAAGTAGTTTGCTCACTCATTTTACTATTCATTCTTTCTTTTTTTCTATCTACTTTTATCAATCATATCACACTTTTTCTATCTCTCACTGATGCATATTAGAATGACTATTCAAATATAAACAATCTAAACACACATTCCATTTGAAAACAATGGTTAAAGGGGATATTTAAATGCATATTGAAATACGTGGAATACAATACCAATTTTTTAGAAGGGTAGTCTCGAAATACAACATCGAACAAATACATGTAAATGAATGTGCAATCTAAAAGAACAATGTAATGATTTTTAAGATAGTTGTAGAAAGTTGGACCCTTTTCATTCACAATATTAAAATAGTGTGGTTGTTATGATGGTATAGTCATTGGGGCTAGTCCAATTGATAAGGGAAATGAAGTTAAGGATTTAAGTTTGATAAGTTCAAAATTCAAGTCTTAACAAGTGTTAAAAATTGGGGGTAGTGGGTGCTTATCAATAATGATAACAATAAAAGTATAACCGTAATGATTTAACATGAATTAAAAATGTAAATGTATAAATATGATATAATTAAAATTAATGAAGTATGGTGTTTTTTTATTTTTTAATAGGCACCTCCTGGATTTTTTTGAATCTAACCATTTTCTCTTTGATTTTTTTTTAAGTCTACCTAATTCCTCCTCCTCAGGTTTTTATCGTCGAACTACTAGTGAGTTTGCATGTTGGTACTTTCATTGTATAACAAAAAAAAAGGTCAAACTACCAGTGAATTTGTATGTTGTACTTTTCTTGTATAAAAAAAATATATATACGATTTCTGTTTAATTTTGACAAAATACTGACAAATGAACCGTTTTTGCAAAAGTAAAAAAAGTTTACTGTAATGTAATATGTAAAAGAATGGGGCTAACATGACAAATGTATATAATTTGGAGGGCTAGTTGTTAAAGTAGCAAAAAAAAAAAAAAAAAAAACACTTTGCTTTAAGAACAAGTAGAGCAAAAACCCATCTTCCCTTGCCGTCTCTCTCCCTCTCTTCTCTCTCTGCTTCAGAAAACTGAGAATCAGATGGCGAGCGCTATGGTAGAAGACACGAGCTTCGAGGACGACCAGCTCTCTTCCATGACCACCGACGACATCGTCAGAGCCTCTCGTCTTCTCGACAACGAGATCCGAATCCTCAAGGTCCATTCTCTCTCTCTCTCTTCTTGTTTGCTTCATTCTGATTTCTCCAATATCTCAGTTCCGTCATACCTAGGGTTTCCTTTTTGCGACCCCCTCTTTTTTTTTTTTGGGTTCAACGAAATTGTTAGATTGAGTAATTGTTACTGTGTTCTTGGATTGTTTAGCTGATGATTTTCGTAATTGTGTGATTTAATTTCGATTTTGTCTAAAAAGCTTCGGTATTTGTTTTGTTTTTTGTTTTTTTCGGTTGTGGATTTGAAGGAAGAGTTGCAAAGAACAAATTTGGAGTTGGACTCGTTTAAGGAGAAAATAAAGGAGAATCAGGAGAAAATTAAGCTCAACAAGCAGTTACCTTACTTGGTCGGCAACATTGTTGAGGTATATTCTGTTCCCTTCCTCAAAAATTTTCATTCTTTTCGTATTTCGTTGTTGTAATGTTTATCATTGGAAGTTCTAGTTTTAAAAAAAAAAAATTAGAAAAAGGTCGTAGGGTTCGTGCGATATGAACGGATTTTTCACGAATAAGCAAAAGTAACAATAAACTATTATATCAGATTAATAATACATGATATGAAATTGACCCATAAATTTTGGAGAACATATCATGGTCATATTTGATTGAAGTTATTGAGGACAAAATTGCATCGAGTTTAATAAAATTTTCCGGTGTTTGCAGATTTTGGAAATGAATCCAGAGGATGAGGCTGAGGAAGATGGTGCTAACATTGACCTTGATTCGCAAAGGAAGGGAAAATGTGTTGTTCTGAAAACATCTACCCGTCAGGTGAACTAATTGAACTTTTTGTATTTCTTTCCTGTCCGTTTGGTACTAAATAGTCAAGTTCGGAAAATCGGATGAAAAAATAGAAGAGAAATGATAGTCTTCATGAAACTTTTGTTAGTCGAAATTCACGAGTTATGTAAAAGTAGTGGGGATGGCGAGTCACGTGCAAGGAAATGAGGTATAATACATTTTGGTGTTATAATTTGTGTACTGGGTTTTCATTAAGGCCACGTTTGGTTACAGCGATGGAATGGTAATGGTAATGGGAATGAGAATGGGAATGAGAATGAGAATGGTAATGGAATAGAATGGGAAGGAAACATGATGCTTTTGTTTGGTTGAGATTTTACAAATACAATGGAATGGAGTATGATTATTTTTATTTTGACAAATTCACCCCTACATATAAAAGTAGTTTTCTTTTCATAATTTCTCTCTTCTTTTCTGGAATAATCAAACAAATGTGGGGCTGTTTACCAGGAAAAAAAAAAAAGGCAGCCTCACCCGCTACCTCCACCATCTTGACACATATCAAGGTTGTTCTTGCTGTTCATAGATTTGAGAGCAGAAGTATGCATTTGTTAGAGCACTTTTAAAACAGATAATGAATTTCAAAAGAAAGTAAACTGTAAAATGTTTCTCATAAATCTTGCAAACCACTATCATAGCCGCCCTCCCTTTTCTCCACCATCTCTGACGGGCACATGGATGCTGGATTTTGACGCTCAAAATTCACCGTCGCGGGAGTTGAGACACGATGAGGTGGTTGGAAGATCTCAGCAAGTTGGCTAATGGCGGATCTGGGAGCAAGGCAGATCTGGGTTTGCGCTCATGGAGAAGTGGCAGACTAAGTGCTACCTAACAGCTTGGAGAAGCATGACTACAGTACCACGCACGGAGATGTCAAACGGTGGTTTTGGCCGAGAGAGGAGATGACACTGGCGGTGATTGTCGGAGGAGTGGTGCTATCTTCCGAGAAGCGGTGGCGGTCATTGGAGAAGCGGCAGTGGTCGTTTTTGTAAGAGATGGTGTGTGTGTAACTCGAATATCACAGGAAAAATGCTTTCACAAAAGAAAAGGGTAATGATGGAAAAATAAATAAAAATGGGTTGGAATGATCATTCCTTCCATCCGTGGATGGAATGATAATTCCACCAAAATGGGTGAAAGGCCATTCCATCTTATTTTTTCAACCAAACATCAGAATTAGAGTCCTTTCCTTTCCATTCCATTCCTTTCCCCCCAACCACACGTGGCCTAACTGTAGTGCCACTCATATATTATCAGTGTCGTAGCACCTTTTGTTTACTCGGGACTTTAAGTGATAAGAACGAAAGCCTTCCCAACAGCTACAACTACAGGCCCTTCCAAAATAGGGTTTTTCCCACCAATGAATGGTTGTTTGAATGATAGTCATGTTAATTGTTTCTTTTCTTCGGCCTGTTGAAATCTTGAATTTTGAAGACAACTACTTTTTCGAGAAACCGGTGGGGAAATCTGTAAATGCATGGTGTTTATCCTTCAAATAACAGAATCTTTATTTCCCTCCTGGTTGCAGACAATATTTCTTCCTGTTGTTGGACTTGTTGACCCCGACAAGTTAAAGCCGGGTGATCTTGTTGGAGTGAACAAAGATAGTTACCTGATTTTGGACACTCTACCATCTGAATATGATTCTCGAGTTAAGGCTATGGAGGTTGATGAGAAACCGACTGAAGACTACAATGATATTGGAGGGCTAGAAAAGCAGGTATGCACTTAAATTGAGGCGCACACTTTGGGCACCCCCGAATTATGGGTGTTAGATATTTAGTCTTAGATATTTAATGGTTAGCTCTTGTTCTTACTTTTTTTTTTTTAATTATTACTCAGATCCAAGAACTGGTCGAGGCCATTGTGTTGCCCATGACGCACAAGGAGCGGTTTCAGAAACTAGGGGTCCGTCCACCTAAGGGAGTGCTCTTATATGGACCTCCTGGTACCGGAAAAACTTTAATGGCCCGTGCTTGTGCTGCACAGACAAATGCTACTTTTCTGAAACTGGCGGGCCCACAATTGGTCCAGGTAAGACATATATTGCTGCCATTATTCTTCGTGAAGGCATACTTCGTCATTTTTATGTCGACTGTTTTTCTTTCTTTCACAAATTTCATCTAATGCTTTTTGCTGATTGTTGCTCGAAACAAATGTAGATGTTCATTGGAGATGGAGCAAAGCTTGTACGTGATGCCTTTCAGCTTGCAAAAGAGAAATCTCCTTGCATCATTTTTATAGACGAAATTGATGCAATTGGGACAAAGCGATTTGATAGGTAAGTTATTATTTACATTCTTTTTCATTTTTTGAAACTGGGTTGTTGAACTATTTGTATTTTAGGTTTTATCTGAACTTGGAATAGTCGAGTCCAATGGCCTCCATCAATAAACTTTTCCAACCTTTTTTTTCTTTCCTTTTTTTCCCCTATAGTGAAGTGAGTGGAGATAGGGAAGTGCAACGTACCATGTTGGAATTGCTGAATCAACTAGATGGCTTCAGCAGTGATGACCGAATCAAGGTTTGTGTGGCTTCTTGTTTCTTTTCATGTTATTGGGAATAGTTAGACAACTTTTGTTTTGTTTTTTTGTTTTTTTTTTCTTTTAGGCCTCATCAGTAAGATATTCTGGTGTAGCGTGTCAAATGATGACCAACAATTATCAGGAACTTGTCGAGATGATGCTAATTTCTGATTCGGAACTTACTATTTTCACAACATCATCATAAATTAGGTCATAGCTGCAACAAATCGTGCCGACATTCTTGATCCTGCTCTCATGCGTTCTGGTCGTTTGGATCGTAAAATTGAGTTTCCTCATCCGAGTGAAGAAGCAAGGGCTAGAATCTTGCAGGTATAGCCTTTAGAATTAGTCTTCTTACATTTGTATCTGTTCTGTGGAACATTCTTATTTGGATGTTTCCTCTCCAATCTTGTAGATCCACTCACGGAAAATGAATGTTCATCCCGACGTCAATTTTGAAGAGCTAGCTCGATCCACTGATGATTTTAATGGTGCACAACTAAAAGCTGTTTGTGTGGAGGCAGGCATGCTAGCCCTACGCCGTGACGCTACTGAGGTGCTCTAACCTTCTCCTTAATTATGCGTTTTGCATTTACTTTTAGTCACTTGGACAAAAGGGACTTAGCTAGTTTCAGATATTTGAGTAGACATGAAATTAACTATGATCCCAATGCCAGGTGAACCACGAAGACTTCAACGAAGGCATTATTCAAGTTCAGGCCAAGAAGAAGGCAAGCTTAAACTACTATGCATAAGCAGGATCCAGTTTGAAGGTCGTAGATCTTCAATTCAAGTTCAGGCAAAATGGAAAGCCAGACTCGCAGCTGAGGAGTTTGCAAACCGATCTTGACGTGGTGACATTATAATCTGACTTGGTTTCATATTTCAATATTCTTTTATATCAAACTGATAAAACCGCTGCACTTAGCCATGAATCTGTGAAACATGAATATGCCTTTAGCTGTAGAACTCTGAAAGTCCTTTGGTTTATATTACAATGCTGAACAGCTGAGTTCGCTATAGCACTTCTACGGACCGGCGGCTTGGTCGAAATTTATTAATCATTGTTTACAGTTTCTTAATGTTTTTGGATTTGCAGTTTCAATAGGAAATGGTTTTGCAATATTTTCCAGAGGTGCTTAGTTCTAAGCATATGCCGAAACTTGATCAATGTGCTTCTGTCGACTGTTAACGGAAGCCTAAAAAGGGTACAATATGCTTGGTGAAAAAGAAAATATATCTTTTAACAAATTTAAAAAAATGGACGATCGATTTCTTTTTGTTTTTAATTTTTTGGAGCTCGAAGGATTTGGATTATGTGATTTTAGGTAGAGTCATTGTTATTAGGTTATATCTGCAATGATCATAAATAGTGAAACTTTCTTGTATCTCGTAACCTTGTGTAAAAAATATGCCACAACTTATCCGAATTTACTACTTGAGGAATTATATCAATATTTTCTGATATTAACCAAAATTTTCAAAAAAGAAAAACGTTTGAAAAAAAAATATTTTGATGCTTCAGAATTCAAGAATTTCAACAAAAATTTCAGAAATATGGTAGAAATTTGTGTGCATCATCTCGCTTGAGTAATATATATCATATATTTTATATGGAGTAGATCCTCTGCCTCCTTTTTGTTTCTTAAGTCAAGATAGCATGTCTGGTCCTAATATCATTTTATTCCACAAAGTAACTTCCATTTAAAAAAAAAAAAAACCAACATAGAAGATGAAGACAACGGTTTCCAAAAGCTGGTTGGTCACAACTCACAACCCCCCATTTAACACTTGACTTCCTTCAAGCCATGAGCGAAGTAAAGAAAAGTTGGATCAGTGGCTCCTTCTTTATAGTATGCAAACACCAAACTTCCATCATCATGCATGCTCTCCCCCACAAAACTGCCAAAACCGACGAACCCGAAAGGGGGTCAATATTCGTATGAAATAGCCACAAGAATGCTTTTAAATACAGAGGAAAAAAAAAAGGATAAGGTGAATTTTCAGCACATACAATTGGAGATCTTTTAGCTTGGAGAGTAGGAACCGGGTGGCTCCCTCTATATGCGTCTTGAACGCCTCTTGCGCCTCTGGTTCCAGCTTCAATGTCAGCAACTTGATGTACCTCTTCATGTAGGTCACAAATTGCTTCTTGTCAAATGCAGGTTGCTCCTTCAAACAGAACGAAACCAAAATGAAGCAAAACAACATGTTTTAGTCTTTCATATGCTTTTTTTTATAAGAAAAAAAGGATCAATGGTGTTCTCACGCTCTCATTCCAGTGGTCATTAGGTGAGGCCCATTGGATCCTAGGTCTTCATAGTTAGCAGACTCTAGATTTTAAGAACATACAATACATGATCTTTCTTGTTGAGACTAGACTCTACGTGCGTCATGACTCGAACCTGAGACCTAATAGAAGCGAAAGCTCTAAATCTGCATGCGTCACGACTCAAACTTGAGACCTAATAGAAGCGAAAGCTCTAAATAGGCTTTCCTTGCCACCAAGCCACCACCACCGGTGGTTAGTCTTTTAGATGTTGTTTAAGAAGAATGTGGGCACTTTATACCAAGAAGTAAAAATATTTTTTTCTCACCTGGAGCCTAAAAGTGTCAACAATGTCCACAACCTTGACGGCCTGATCATCGACGCCCTCATCGTCCTCACCGCCCTCCGCTGATGGGTTCGCCCCAATGTCTACATCGATTGCCCCTTGGACAACCCACTGCAATGCAACAACCAGATCAAAGAACATTGTAAGTAGTTAGCATTAGATTAAACAGGGCTAATTAAGAAAGTGACCAAGAAACTGATAAGGGTGTTACACAGACCTTTCCTTCAACCTCCCACAACATCCCGTTCTCGATTTCCTTGTAAGGAAACGAGTCGGAAAGAAGCTCATCGCCTGAAACTCATTGGAAAATTAAAATAATAAAATTAAATAACATGACAGCAAAGTTAAGGGTCTATTTTTTATTTTATGCACAAACAAAATTCAGGTCTGTATTGCAAAAGGGTCACTGCCATAACAAAAGAATGTTGCCGACTGATTTATTATTTTATTTGTTTGCTTGATTTATACAAATACAGAACCAAATAACATTATTATACTTATTAAGTTCTTAACCCACTTACAGGATAGTAATATTAAAATCAAAATTTTGACTGAAGATTCAAACTTCTTTATATTCCTTCACCAATTACTATAAGAGGTGGCGAAAAAAAAAAAAAAAAAAACTCAAATATCGTGGATACTATGAGTAAATTCAGTTTACATATTTTCTCACAAATAATTATTCAAAAATCTAAAACTCCTTGATATTGCTGATGATCATAAGATAAAACTATGATCAACGCAAAACATATACATACACAAATGCATATATATACATATATAACTCGAGAAACATCGTAATTACATATATATTCTTATGGTAATTCCACATTTAAAATTTGAATCCTCCATCCATAAATTAAAAAAAATTAAAAAATCTTGAGAAACACGAGCTATGATCTCAAACGTATAAACTTATGACCGAGATAAAACTTTCAAAGGTGGAGTTTTTTTTTTTTTTTTTTTAATTTTAATATCAAACCAAGAAAAAGACACTAACATGAATTCAGCTATAGAAAATATAGGAAAATCAGAAAGATGGTAAAGAAAACACAAATAATAAGGTACCTGTAAGCAAATCCTGGTAGACTAGCATGGTTGTAGAGCTTCTCTCTCTCTCTCTCTCCCTCTATCCTCTTCGAAACAGAGACTCAGGAAGTGCGAGACACTAGATAGAGAGTTTTTTTTTTTAGGCGGCCAAGCTTTTATAGTACAGTGAGTAAAAAGTATTGCAGTTGTTTAGATTTATATTGCGAGCATTATTTATTTATTTTTATTAATAAAGGTGTTCATCTTTTAACTTTATCTGTAGGATAATATAAACTTTATTAATTAAGATGTTTTTTTTTTTGTTGCAATATAATTGTAATGACAAGAAAAGAATAATTATTCTTTATTTTTTCTTTTCCCTTCCTTTTTTTTTTTAATTAACCAATTTACAACAGAAAGAAAAATAATTATTGAAATAAGTTAAGCATGTGTTTGGTTCATCGATTGAAGATAAAATTTTTAAGTTAGAGTTGGTTGAATTTTAAAAATCTAATTATAAATTTTATTTAACTTTTTATTGAAAGACAAAAACCAAACTGAAAAAATACAGTTTAGTTGGAGTTAAACTTCATTTGCATTTGATTCGTTGATTGTAGATGAAAAATTTAAATTGGAGTTGATTGATTTTTTAAAAATGAATTATAAATTTTGTTGAATTTTTAGAAAAAGATAAAAACTAAGGTGAAAAAATACAGTTTAGTTATAGTTATAAATTTTATTGACTTTTTCAAAAAAGATAAAAACTAATGTGAAAAAAATACAGTTTAATTATAGTTAAGCTGTAACACCAAAAGAACCATTAAATGGAAAACAAAGCCTAAGTCTATATTTGATAAGTTAATTGGAGATGAAAATTAAAAATGAAAATTTTAAATTAAAGTTCGTTAAATTTTAAAAAATTAATTATAAATTTTATTAAATTAAAAAAAATAAAAAAATAAAATGAAAAAAAAATATAATTAATTGAATTAAACTTAAATAACAAAGGAGTATAAGATTTGGACGAAATTACGGGTGGGTTTTTTTTTTTGGTCGGGTTGTGCGTGAGAGTTCTGCAGAGATGAGATTGTGGCCGACATGGGGAAGTACTCCAAATTGGAGTTATTAGTAGATTTTCTGCCACGTTGACCAGCGTAGTGGCTGTCAGGAAAAAGTTCCAGTACGGTTGAGTACATCGTAATGAGTTGTTCTCTGATTTTTGACGGAAGCTTTTTTTATTTTGAGTTCATATAATCATTTTCGAGTCAACAACATGACGGCTCATTCACACACCCAAAAACAAAAACAAAAAAAAAAAAAAAAAAAAAAAACCATTAGATCACAATTTTTATTTTTTTAAAGAATGTCTACCGTAGAAAATTATCTTTTAAACTTTTTTTTTTTTCTGTTAATACAAATGGTTATTTTAGCTGTTGAATAATCTGATTTAACCAGTTAAGTATGGTTATATTTAGAAATGGACATAGTTGTGAAATTTTTTTTTTTCAAAAAGATTATAATTCAATTTAAATATTTTATTATTTTGAAGTACACATTCTATTTATTTTTACTTTATCTCGAACACCCATCTAAAAATATTGTCAATTTGAAATATTTTTTTAAAAAAACCTTTTCAAATTTATGTTCCAACACAATTATAAAATGCTTTTTTGGATTATCAAAAGTTTAGGGACAAAGATGGTTTTTCACTAACTCTCAAGGGTAGGGTTGCATGATAATAATAATAATAATAATAATAATAATAATAATAATAATGACGACGATGATGATGTCCATCATGTACAATAGACATTCTTGATTTTGATTTTTACTTTTCTTTTTTCCAACTGTTTTTTTTATAAAACTGAACCACCTCATTCTTAAATTATTAAACCATGTACAAGTGCATTCTCATTCAGATTTTCTCTTTATTAAGCAAATATTTGTTTTTGAAATTAGCGAACTTAAGCATCAATTCCAATTTCAAATCTATGAAAATGCCTCAAAACTCGTTTCCAAGCTTTGGCCATATAATAAAAGAAAAGATCAAGAAGTTTGTCTAAAGAGTCTAATTAATAAGTACATATCTATGTAAATATGGAGAGATGTTGGATAGTGACGGCTACAACATAGTGGATGTTGATGCCAGAAACGGTTCCGGCAACAACACTCAATGTAGTCGGGTCAGGACCGGCCAATCGCTCCGCCGTCGATCACCTGCAAAAGGGAAAACACCTCGGAATGATGGGGACATCGGTGTGGTGTCTGCCGCGGGCACTTCGATGCTTAAGTCAGTTGAAGAACTGGTGAGCGAAAGGAGAGGCAGAGCTTTGGCCAAGTAAGAATGATCGTACCTGAAATCAGGGCTTCATCCCTATTTATAGGTGTTTTGCTGGATCAGGTGCCGGTTCGACCCGGCTAGGGCGGCCGTCGTGGACCTCTAGGGCCTGGGCACCTCATAGGTTAGCATGAATAGGGGTACTGATCAGCTGAGGCTATCTACTCCTGACACGGCACTGTGTGGTGGATAAATGTCCAATCGCTGCAGATGTCAGAATAGGTAGTGGCAGGTGACGCGACTGGTGTCAGTGGTAGGTAGGGCGGCGCAGGCAGTTATGAAGTGACGACGTTCCGTGTCAGGGAGGGTTTCCACTGGCACGGAACTGGGAGTAGGTCGGCTGATATCCTGGTCGGTCCTCCCGGCTTCCCGGGATAAGGCCGAGTACGTGCCGCACCGGAGAGAGAATTCCGAGAACCATAGGTGTGATCGGCTGGTCGGGAGACTCATGTTGGCGGCTTGTCCCGCCTTCTCGGCAGGCGTAGACACCCTTCCCGGCGGTGTCCGTACAGGGGGACTGATTTGGCCATCAACAGTGGACTCAAGTTGATGATGGCAAAGTTTAAAGCATGAAAATAAGGAATATTTTGGGAATCAAATTGGGAATTTTTTTAAAAAATTTTTTGTACTTTGAGATTTTAGGGAAGGATAAATTTATCTTTTAATTATTGAGTGTTGTGGCAAGGGAATATCCTTGCATGTAACTCAGATATTTTTTGCCCAAGGGTCCAGTGGTGGCATTTTTCGATAAGAATAAAGTAAAACATGGGTTCACTTTTTCATCACCAACATTGACCGCCGACTTTACCACATTCCTATATTCATTAATTAATCAATATTATTTTTAAGGTGGGATATGAAATTAATATAAATTCGGAAGAATAGGCAATATGTACGATGAGTTTCTAATTTTAACAATATAACAGGTGATAAAATTTAAGATATTAAATAACATATCTTCTTTCAATTAAATAGAAAATCTCAAAATACCCCCACAAACAAAACCCATCAAAAGTCTAGATCTAGAAATCCCCCATCTATTTCTCTTCTCCATCACCCCTACCAGACACTAGAGTCGAGCAACGACCTCACTGGAATGCCCAGACTTGTCTATGGTCGCAACAAAAGCTCGTGATCCTAACTTCGACGATTGTGACTCGGAAGAGGTCACACTGAAAGCTTGCGATCCTGACTCTGATGATCGTAATCCGGAGGAAGTCGAGATGAAATCTCGTAATCCCGACTCCATTTACTGTTGACGTCGTGAACACGAGGGAGCGCGAGTCCTCACCATCATTTGTCAATTCGTCGCAGTTGTAATCGTGAGAAAAATTGTCGGAATTGTGAGGAAAACCGTCGCCACAATCAAGACTAAAATTGCTGTAAAATCACGACGTCCAATCTCGTTTCCATGGCATCAGATCTGTGACCTACTCGTAGTGGTTTCTCCGACAGCCGCTTGGCTATTTGTCTTCTCCAGCAAGCTTTATGTGTATGGGTTGGGGGGTAGATTTCTAATTTTCATAAAATATGGCTTATTATTAATTACTAATAAATCTATAATTCCAAAAAAAAAAAGCAAAAAATGATAAATAAATTTATTTTCAAATATAGATTTACTATTGACAAAGGAAAAAAATAGTAATAATGTATTTCCATAAAAATATATTTATTATATAATGTGTTTTTATTCGGAAATCTGATATTTATAGTTTTAGTAAGTAAAATCATATATTTACTAGTAAATTTAGTGTTTATGTTGTTTTAAAAATTATCAATATATCAAGTAAATAAACATATTTACTTGAAAATCTTAATATTTTACTAATAATTAAAGTTGTTTTAAAAATTGCAATTTTATTTAGAATTTATTAGTAAATCCAAATATTTATTAATAAATTCAATATTTACATTTTAATTTTAACGCATAAATCTAAATATTAATCAAGAAATATGGTATTTACATGAAATTTTTTATCTATCTTGTGTATTATGCTTTTTTATAAATAATAAATCTAAATAATTATAAGTAAATATTAGTAATTATATGTAAATATGTTAATTTCTTTAAATAATAAATTATTTTTAAATTAATATTTCATTAAAATTTAATTTTTCATAATCCTCATATTTACATTATGATATTTACCAGTAAATTCACATATGTATTAAGTAAAAGCGGTAATTATATGTAAATCCTTTACTTTTATTGCATTTCATACATTTCGTACTAAATGTTTGCTACGTAAATATTAATATTTACATGTAAATATAATATTTTTAATTAGATATTAGAAATTACATGTAATTATGTTAATTTCTATTAAATAAGTAAATTATTTTTAAATTATATTTCATTAAATTTAATTTTTACAGTAATCCTCATATTTACATTACGTATTTACGAGTAAATCCACATATGTATTAAGTAAAAGGGTAATTATATGTAAATCCTTTGCTTTTATTGCATTTTATACATTTTGTACTAAATATTACTAAGTAAATATTAGTATTTATGTGTAAATACAATATTTTTCATTAGACATATAAATTAATTTTTAATTTAATAAATTTTTATTTATTCACAAAAAGTTTTTAAATTACAAAATATCCCCAAAAATTATCTCAAATTTAACCCCTAAATTCAAGCAAACCCTAACCTAATCCCAAAATCCTTCGAACCTAATTCCCAATTTGCTGCCACCCTTATCGTTGCCACTCGACGGAGATCGCACGGAGCTTTTGAAAGCCGCCATCTCTGAGATCCACCGTTACCTCCAAATTGCCGGAGACAGATCAATGACTCTACCAGAATCGCGATCAGCCTGTGACGTCGCCGGGGAACTCGTGATCTTCATGAATCTTAGATCCTCATCATTGCAAAGAAGCCGCAGAGTGATTGAAGCTCGTGTAGCTCGGAGAGCGCGACAGGGAGATCATACCTCCAGTCACCGGAAGAGAACGTAGATTACCAGTCTCTGGGGAGATCGCGAACTCGCTAGTCTCCGGAGAGATCCGTGGCGTCGTCTAGAGCAGACCTCGTCGCTGGAGAAGAACACCTACTCCGGTGAAAACAATGCAGAGAAAGGCTTAGGGAGGTAGGGGTAGATATGGAATTTGAGGGGGGAAAAAAGAAGGGAATATGCTATTTTGTTCCTAACTTTTTAATATGCTGTATTTTCAATCAATATATTAGGATATGCTATTTAGTACAATTTCCATACGCGTGGTGTGGTGTGTATATATATATATATATATATATATAGGGCCAAGCTCTAATGAAAGGATGTTCATCACTCCTTTTCTTCGGTTTTAATATTTTCATTCAGTATTGCAATCTTAATACAAATATATTATATATATTAATAGGGGTGGCATATTTAGCTTGATGACTAAATTAATTAAATTTTCTTAATTAAGGTATTATTCAAATGCCACATCTCTCAACTAGTTATATATATATATATATAATTTGAGAACCAAAAATTCACACGTTAAAAATATCAGAACCCATTGTTAATATTTAGGTTTACTTACCAAGAAGTCAAACCTGAAATCACACCTCATTAATATCTAAACTCAATCAAACCAACTAATTAATTTTAAAATACTTTTTTTTCTTTTTATTTCACTTTTATTAAGGAAATTATACATCTTATATATATATATATATATTTGTTAGGAACAATACACGTTACTATTTATATATTTATATATATGCATATATACAAGTATACAAAATCTATTGTATTTGTAAGATGTGGGACCAACAAGTTCTCTCACTATCATGTAGCACATTTAGCATGCTATATGAACAATGAATATTATCAATATTTTTGTACACAATATAAATTAAGTAGGACCAAAAGTTAAAAAAATAAAAAGAAAATAAATTAAGTAGGGACCAAGGGGATGTGCCGGAGGGAAGCCAGAAGAGCAAGCATGCTTTTTAGTCTTTAGACAGATATGTACTCCACCTAAATATTCCACCAAATGACAACCAACAAAACCCACTCTATGGTTTACAATTTCAATTAATTTAGTGCCAACAATTTTTTTTTAATCATTTCTCCTAATTTTTCTATACAAGACTACCAAAGTCCAAGTAATTCCAAGTCCCACTTAGGCACAGATCTATAGCCCTCAAGTCGACCACATTATCTCAATTCTTAAGTATGGAATTTGCTACATAACTATATTGGGCAAGAGTGCATAAAATGACCCCAAGTAGTTTCATCAAGTTAGAAGTATATACACTCACATGATGGATGAGATGACAAAAGATCTTGATATATTTGTTAGGATCTCTCTTTGTCTATTAATTCGAATCCCATTGTTCCCCTCTACGTTTGCTCTGTTGAAACTTAGGTTGGTGATGCATGAAGATTCCGTATGGATATTGGATAAACTAGTATAAATGACTTGATTCTGTCATACTTAGATAGTGTTCCAACTATGAGATAAATATCTGAAAATGATAAATTATCATCGGATCTTTCTTAATTATCAAAAAAGTGGTTGAAAATATCACACGTTTGACACATTAGTTTAAGAAACTTGAAACCAAAAACCCACTCATATTATCACCAAGGTGGTAGTCGAGTGGCATTGGGGCTTATAATTTGTAAGTGGTTTGATATAAAGGAGGTATCGGGGAGTTCAAGTCTATGAAAGTGCTTGACAATATTTACAAACTACCGGTTCATTACCCCTCCATGAGGTTAAACTTGAACGTTTCATTTTTAATATAATAAAATAATTATGACTCGCTATAAATATTTCTCAGCATGTGAAGGTTCCTATAATCACATAAAACAAAAATAATTATGACTTGACGTCTCACTTTATCCTTATTTCCCACAAAAAAAAAAAAAAAAAAAAAAAAACTATTGGTGATCTATGTGAATGTTTGAATTATCTCGGTTGAAAAATGGATTTTCCTTCAAATTTTTTTTAAATTAATAATTAAACAGTGGAAATTTTTTCCTTTTTTTTTTTTTTTTTTAAAGGCCCATTGGTTGGGTAATTCTACGCACGTGATCCAAGACATCGCCCAACTCGGCCTGTGGTTTTGGTTGGAGTAGTTTACAAGCCACAAACCTAACCTTATCAAACTTTACCATGCGACAAAATATTATCATTTCAGCTCAACTTAGTACTCTCTAATTGAGGGGGAAAAAAAATCTATGCACCTTTTTCCTCTTAAATTTGTAATTTATAATTTTTTTTTGTGGTTAAACTATTGTAGAGTCTTCTCTTTTTTTAATAGTTTATTGGTTAAAGGGGTAAAAAAAAAAAAAAAAAAATTAAGGATCCTTTCTCTTTGTTGGTATTCTCTTTTTTTTAATAGTTTGTTGGTTAAAGGGGGTAAGAAATTAAGAATCCTTTCTCTTTGTTGGTAGATTTTTAGTAATATGTTAGAGTGGACCAATTTCTTCACATACCAATAAATGGGGGCTTTTCTTTTGTTCTTGGATTACACAACTAAAAACATGGAAATTTTAATAAATAACATTTTTACAAAAAATAACATTATAAGATGTAAATAAATTATAAATTTGTTATTGATTCTAAATATTTTAAAAACCTGGTATTTACTTTAATTATTTCTAAAAAATAGTTATATACTTCTTTCTCCCTTAAAAAACTTGGTGTAGCCATTTGAAACCAAGATACTTAACTATGTAAATTGATTTTTCTTTTTTCTTTTTTAACTTGTGTGTTGGTTCAATAGTTATCAATGATTTGAATAGATTATTGACTCAATCGTTCGAGTAACTATGTTTTTAAAAACAGATAAATTATCAATAACAATATTCGAAATTTGAATAGGTTGCTTATTATTATTATTTTTCCGACAATCATTTTGTTTTCCCCTTCTTCTCTGGCTTGGTTTCTCCAACAACCCTTCTTTACCAACTACCAAACTTTGTGTAATATCAATTTCATTGTCCATACCCATTTTTCGTTGGGTTCTTTATAATTTTATAAGGAATACTTACCTACAATTCCTTTGGACTTTTAACTTTTCGGGATTTCAGGACTGAAAAGCAAAAAAATCCATTATAGTTTCTTTCTGAATCTACATTTTTTATTTTTAAGAGTAATACTAATTAATAAGTAACTGACCTGTAAAGCTAAGGGAAAAAAAAAAAAAAAAAGATATATTTTTTTAATTAAAGAAAAATCTTGTATCCGATCCTGAATTTTTAGTTTAGAGAAATTATTTAGTAAGATTTGTCTATTAATTGGTACACATGTCCAAAAAAGAGTCTACCTATCCATGTAATAATCTACATTAGTGAATCCTCCCATTCCTATAAGTAATTGTCTACTCGAATATATTGTATCGTAATTTTTCTTCTTCATTAAATTATATTTTAAAAAATTTCAACAAGATAGATTATATTGCTAAAAATAAATAAATATAAGAATACTCTATTGTCCAATTGTACAGGTCCGGTTGTAACTTTTTAATAAACAACTTGTTACATACATTATTTAACGTACAAAAAACAAGTATCATAAAATGTTAACTACAAATAAAAAAATTATAAATCCATTGTCAGATAAAGAGTAGTCAATGTAAACGTACATTTAAATCTATTATTTTTAAATTTATACTCTTATTTATTGAAAAAAAAAACTTTTTAACTGGAAAGTTGTTTCACACATAAATTTTTGGGTTAATTTTAAAATTTTCCTCGATAGATAGGTTGTCTCATCATATCCATTACAAATTCATTCCGAACTTAATATAAATTTAATTTGATAGTTTTGTCATTAGTGTCATTTTTTTAATGATTTTAAATCACATGGATATCACTTAATTGATTGATAAAGCTCAATATAGTAAATTTAAACAAATAAGACTTTCAAAAAATAAAAAAAATATATGCAAATTCTTTAATGCTCTAACTCTAGATGTCGCCTTCTTCTTTGTTTATAACTCTCGTATCGTCCTTTTCCTCCTGTATAACTTACCAAATAGTCATGATCCTCACATAATTAAAGCCGCTAAAAAAATAATGCCCTAATGATGGAAATACTAATTTATAGCATGATAAGATCAGAAATATTTTCCATCATTTTGATAACAAAACTAATCTCAAAGTAGTCCGAACAGAGGACGGATTTTTGGGACGGGTTTTTGGAGTTGGCTCCACCTTGCAAGATCGGACCTTTTGTCCGGGCCTTATGGCAACTAGCACGTTTCAGACAAAGAAATTACTGGACACACCATTTTTAACCGTAGAAAACATCATTTTACTTGACAGTTTCTACGGTCGACTCTAGAATTTACCCCCGTCCTTGCCTTAACCCCGTTTAACAATCCGCCATTCCCGCCACATTAGGGGAAAGGTACCCACGGATTCCGTCCCCGGGCCGGAAACTCAATCCTAGCCGTCAATAATCATTATCATGATGCCCATGGTTACTTTAAAGGCGACCCCAATCCGACGGTTGGAATTCCCCTCCTCTCACGAATAAAGAAAGAGAAACAGCCACAGAAAACAAAACAAAAACAAAGCCGTGTGTGTAAGAGAGAGACATATATATATATATAGACACACACAAACACACACACACAGAAGCAGAAACCAGAAAAGAAAAAGATTTTACCATTTTTATTTTATTTATTTCCCAATATATTTTATTTATTTTCTTTCATTTCGCATCCCAGAAGTACCATCTCGGACGCATCGTCTTCGTTCGCTGAACAAGAACCAAACCAACCCCCCCAATTCTCGGACCTGACGACGTCCTTTCATCGTCAGATAGCTTTCTCTTCGCCGGAGACTTTCCCTTTTCCGGTAATTTTTGACCTCGATAAAGTAGCCGCGACGGCGATTAGGGTTTCCTGATTTTGCTGTACTGGTATGGGCTTGGGCAACGACGACGATCTGGTTGTCGACGACGGCGATGGCGGCGGTGGCGTAGGAGGAGGAGGAGGAAAGTCCTGCTGCTGCAGCGGTGGTGGTGGTGGCGGCTCCATCTCGTGTTCGATTTGTCTCGAGGTCGTCTCCGATAATGGGGACAGATCTTGGGCCAAGCTTCAATGCGGCCATCAATTCCATCTCGGTAAGCGAGAATCGCCTTCGGAGTTCTGAATCGAATCCGATTAGAACTTTCAAGATCTGGATTTTGTTTTTGTTTAATTTTTTATTTTGGGGGTGTTTGGTTGATGGGAAACTGAAGGAAATTGAATTTGGAACTGTAATTGTCATTTCATTTCTAACTATTTGTGTGTTTATAATAGTCTAGCTATTAAATTGCTTTTCGGAGCCGTGGTTTGCGGATTAGATCATTTTTCTGGAATCATGTTCTAGCTTGTTGCTGTGTGATGCCAACAGTTACAAAATTTTTTGCGTTAAAATTTGGGGACTTGGTGATTTGATATATGTTTGTGATTCTTCCGAAAAACTGTAATAGAGCAATTTTAGAGAGAAGTTTTGTTAGAAAATGTTTGATTGGCTATATTGTCATTTAGGGTATTGACATGGCTTCATAAACGAGTTTAGGATTAGAATTTTGTGAACTATGCATGCAGCAAGTAAATCCCAAACAAACATGATTGTCAAAAATTTTAATTAGAAAAATGACTTCGGAACGACCTTGAATGACCCATTTTTACACTGCACGACCATGTGGGTTGCTCAGTGTTAGAATGCTAGGTCAGTTTGCTAATTTCACTTTGTGCAATTGTCATTTTTATGGACTTCTCCAATCCGTGGTTTATTTGTGATAAGTGGTTTATTATATGTGTGTATATATGATTTTCTCTACCAATATTGGTCATTCCCTTGTAGTTTTCGGAAAGTGATTTGTTGCTAATGAGACAATAACTTCACTTTTGTTCACGTCCCCGCCCTTAATTATTTTGTTACAAATTCTTCAGATTGCATTGGTTCAGCATTCAATGTAAAGGGTGCCATGCAATGCCCTAATTGTCGGAAGATTGAGAAAGGCCAATGGCTTTATGCCAACGGTTCTCGCTCATTTCCAGAATTTAGCATGGAGGACTGGGCCCATGATGAGGATCTATATGATTTAAGCTACTCTGAAATGGTAAAGAGTGAACTTTTATTTCAATTTCTTCCTTAAGTTTCTTTCCTTCTTTCAGTATATCTATTTCAAGTGAGGGTGTTGCAAGGCCATTTTGTAGTTTCTTTTGTAATTTATTTATGGTTCTTATGCTCGCATTGCTACTTTTTTCCTTCATCCAGATTGATACGTTATTTGTAGAATCTTCATTGAGAGGTAACAGTTGGGTCTGCTTTGGAGATCCACTTATTGTCACAAAATAATGTTCATTTGTTATTCTTCCATATGGCAGTGCAAGATCCTGCCCATTGTAAGCATAATATTTGTGGGTTTTTATTTTATTTTTTTCAAAAGGCTTGTGCTGTGAAGAGTGAGGCGTCCATTATGTTTTTGTATCTTCTCCTTTTGAAAGTGACTTCTCCTAGTTTCTGTCTAAGTATGTAAACTAAGGGCAAAGAGATAGGTAGATAGAAAGCTGCGTTAGTTTGATCTGGATCTAATGCTGTTCTGTTTCATTTTCTTTTTGCAGTCCTTTGGTGTTCATTGGTGTCCGTTTGGCAGCTTAGCGAGACTACCTTCATCGTATGAGTAAGCATGATTCATACATTAGAGCTTACACCCGATTAATTCTTTGTTACTTTGTATGCTAAAAGTTTGTGGTCAGTTTATTTTCCATTTTTCCCTTTGCTTTCACTTGGTAAAGTTTTTCTCCCATATTCTGTATATGCGCTGTCATAAGTTTGAAAAGTCTATCATGTCACAAAATTTTCTTATGATCTTTGCAAAATGGAATTTGGCTTTGACAATGCACTTAGAAACCACTCAACTATTAGAAATGGTAAGGTGCAAGTGTTGAGAAGTATTCGTATGAATGACACTTGCTGACCCTTTTTCTAATTGCATCTCCAATGCCATCCCAATTGTCTATGCCAATGCAAAAAATTTGGCCCTTGGGTAAGAAAATCATTTCTCCAATGCATTATTATAGTTTAATACTAACAACATTGCCTTTTTATTTCTTTTTTAATGAAACATTTTCGTTTTATAAGTTCCAAAGCTCAAGTTTATGACAAAAAAGTAGCTATTGTATTTAAAATAGCATAATGCATTGAAAAATGCTTCGGGACATCAGTGGTGTTAAACACCATAACTAATAAAGATTGGGTCCCATTTGTGAGTCCCATGCTACCATCCTCTATTAGTGTGTGGTGTTGAATACCACTGATATCCTTTAGCATTGTTCTTAAAGCATCTCCTGCAATGCTAAATTGCCGTGCCAATGATAAAGTTTGGCATGTGGATTGAAAAAGTTCTCTCCAATAGAGTGTTATCTTTGATGCCAAATTTGCGATATGCTAAACTTTGTGGCAAATTTTCCATAAGGTATAGTCAATGCTAGATTCAACATATGATTCTTATTGGTTGATGTCTTCACTATTTCATATAATCATTACAATATTTGTGTATTTAAATTATTTTACTACTAAAAGTTCACTTTTACGAGTTCAAAAGCATAATAATGGTGGCAAAAAGTAGATATAGCATTACAAATAGTATTTGACATTGGAGCTTAAGCCTTAAAGTAAGATAATGCTATTTTTCACTCTTTTGTAACAAATATAGCATTGACATGAACAAATGCTTTGGAGATGGTCTTATGCATTAGAGCACAAATTAGAACAACATAACAAATATGGTCTTTTTTTACACTTTTTTGTGCTAAATTAGGATTCTCATTGGAGATGATCTCTATTAAGCCAATGACAGAGGTCACTGTTCGTTAGCATACTGGGTGTCTTTACATGAAGCATTCTTTTTAAAGCTGCCATGCTTATGAATTGATGTACGTTCAGATTGAACCCAT
The DNA here is from genome assembly GCA_025413025.1 of Ficus hispida. Lineage (NCBI taxonomy): Eukaryota > Viridiplantae > Streptophyta > Magnoliopsida > Rosales > Moraceae > Ficus > Ficus hispida. The sequence goes on from CM046363.1 coordinate 11,328,086, forward strand.
CATGTTTGTGCATCTGTCATTTATTTACTATTCTTCCATCATTGGGGTATGAGGCAGTGGTCCTTGACAGTTATTCATTTTGTGATCTTTTCCTTGCGAATTCAGAAAATTTTGTTTTCCCTTCTATAAAGTCTTATATTTATATGGTGTCATTTCAGATATGTAAAACAAAAATATGAACGTGAGCAAATGTGTTTGTTTGTTTTTTAATTTTAATTTTAATTTTTTTTGTATTTTTTGTTTTTGGTGTGTGTAAATGTGAGTGATTTGAGTTGTATATAATATATCTTGAGGTATCCTTTTGCATATATAACATGTATAAATACTTGAAACATATATTTGTATGTGAGCATAGGTGTCCTTTTGTGTAAATATGGGTGATCTGAGTTCTTCTATCACGCATTCTCAGTTTTTTTAATCTTTATCTGATCTGCTTCATACTAGCTTACACCTTAATTTGCCAGTTTCTCTTCCTAGTTTGTAACAAATGTGTCAAGTCCGGTCAGTCATTGATGAATGGTCGTATGTTCTGAGATAGGATGTTAAATCATTTAGCCTGCTGGGGCTGGCTGAACAAGTGGGAGGGGAGGGCCTTGGGTAGGAGCTCTCAGGTTGGAAACCTGGAAGTGTTTTTATTTCTCTTTAATAATTGGGAACCGTAAAAAAAAAAAAAAAAAAAGATCAAATAAATAAATAAATAAAGGATATTAAATCATTTTAAATAATTCTAATAAAGTAGTGCAGTATTCCTACCATATATTATGCTGGAAGCATTTGGCCAAGCATTAAAGAAGTGAAGAAGAAGAGAGGGAAGGTTGTTGCTACAAAATAATAATGTACTCTGTTGCAAATGCAGCGAGACCACTCGGTCATTGGTAAAGATGGCTTGGTTTAAGATAGGATTTTAAATCAACCAGTTAACTGATGTGATTTAAAAAAAAATGATCATTAATAAATAATGGCTTGCATATATTTGTTGGAAGCATTGGGAAATGTTAAAGAGGAGGGCCATGGTATGTACCATGCATTAATTTGGCATGTTATCTTCTCCCGGAAGGATTTATGGCCAGATAACTTTGCTAGGTTAATGACACTAATTCAATCTTAACGTGTGTTATTGGGTTACACAACTTAACTAGTATTCTCTTAAGACCTTTTCATTGATATTTTTGTTCACATTATTTCCGAAGAGAAAGTTATAAGGTCTGTCATTGTTCTGCTATTTTCAGTAGTATAAGTTATAGTTCATCAAAGGTTTTGATGCTTTAATTCTCGTACCCTTGGAATTAAGGGAAGAGCTTTCCTTGTATTTTGTTTCTTGTCATGTTATTGTTATTGCTATTTTACTTCTGTGTTGTTCCTAAGTATGATTTTTGTCCTTTCGAGTTAAATTTCCTCTCTTTCACTGGCAGGGATGGGGAGTTTTCATCGTCTGCATGTAAGAAGCTTTTTTCCTCAGTCTTATTATTATTTTTTTTGGCTTGACTGGGTTGTGGCCTTCCGGCTCTTGTGAAGCTAAGAATTTTGACTGAAAACCCTCTTAACAGACTAATGTTGCGATGCAGATCATGATCTACTTGGACAACATGCTATTTTTGCCGAGCATACAGCTGTATCCTCAGCTAATCACGCTTGCCCATATGTTGCCTACTTCGGGCCTATTCACCCACCATCCTCAAACTCCAGTGGAAGTGTCTCAGATGCTTCCAACTTTAACAATCCCTGGAATGGCACATCAGTACCTAGTGAATTGCCCACTTCTTATGCTTTTCCTGGCATGGATCTTCATTATCATGGTTGGGAGCACCATTCACCTCCATTTTCTACAACTAGCAGTCGTATTGGTGGTGCAGATCAGCCTTCTATTCCGCCTGTTAGTCAGAGACCATCTAGAGCCAGCTCCGATATGTCCAGATCGGGGTCTTTTATGCATCCATTCCTTGTTGGTCCCAGGTATTCCTTTGCAAATTTGAATGTTGTATTTCGTTGTGCATATTACGCTTACACTTTGACAGTCGTTGTAGATGGAGCTCATGTAGCATGTTCTCATTAGTTTTTTAATGACCGAAAAATAAGGAAATTACGGGGCGTTGGACAACAATCACGTCTCTGGAGCAACAATTTCTGAAGAGATTTCCTTCTTTCCATATTTCTCTGGATCAATCGTATATGCTGACTTAAAATTCGTTCTACAGTTCTAGTGCTAGAGCTGGGAGCTCAGTCACTTCTTCAATGATTCCTCCTTATCAAGGGAGCAACGCTCGGACCCGTGATAGAGTCCAAGCCCTCCAGGCATATTATCAACAGCAAACACAACCTAGTAATTCACCAACCATGAGGGCACCTGTCATGCCGGGCAACCGAAGATCAACCAATCATAGAGGGTCATCCCAAGTAGGACCCGTGGCCTCATCATCAGATCAATCTGGCGGTTTCTACTTTTTCCCATCAGGGTCATCAGGTCGCAACTTTCAAGAAGCCGAGAATCCTTTGTCAAGTCGGTATGCATGGGAGAGAGATCACTTGTCTGCATTTTCATCAAACCAGGTTGACAGAGATCCATCCGTGTGGGGTGCATTTCACCAGGCAGCCGGCGGTTCAGAGTCTGCTCTAAGATCCAGCAGCTTCCGACAACGGCATGGGTCGGAGAGAACATCTTCTCAGCATCGGTCATAGGCTCTATCGGTCAATCCCTACTGGGTGAAGCAAAAACTAGCAGTACTATGACTGAAACCAAAAACAATATATAATGCTTTTGAAAAATGATGTACATGCCTGTGCCTGTCACGTACATGACAGGCTCCAAAAATACTTTTGGAGTGGCTCCAAAAATACTTTTGGAGTGGCCCCGAAAACGATCTTTCCGGTTGCCACCGGGTGGTGTGAGTGAGGACTCTTGGCTTCCTCTTTAGTTTCTTTGCCTTGGGAAGACATAAAAATAAGATCACATGTTGGATGGCAAGAGAATGGCCCAATTTTAATCCATCAATCGACCCTCACTGCTAGGTTTAACAGAAAAAAAAAAACCTAGTGCTCTTCAGGACAAGTAAAATGGTGGGGTCATTTATTTATAAGTTTGAAAAGAAGCATTCTCATCAATGCTTTCTGTTTCCCTGGTGAACCATTTGTTTTTTTGAGTATATAAGAAATGACTTTTTCAATCACTCAATCCTCTTTTATTTTACAATAACTATTGCCTCTAGACTATGATATTGCTGCCCCAATAGAATTACACAACGATTCTAAACGGATCCTTGGTTTGAAAAGTTGACATTATTTTTTGAAGAGAAAGCACTATATATTATATATATATATATATATATATTTTTTTTTTTAAATTGTGCGTTTGAACTTATGATTCAAACGGGTATAGTATATTTGGTTTCTTTGGAATATCCTTCCTTCCCAGTGCCCGTAAAATCTTTACCCTGTCCTTTTTAACTACCTTCACCAACATTGATTCTTGTCAAATACGGTTTATCATTGTTAAATGAAATGATTAAAAATGGGGCTTTCTTTCCTCACGTATTATTATAATTTAGGAAAATTACATTCTAGCTTTTCGTAGTTTCTAAAATTATTTAAATTATATCCCTAGACTATTGAATGCTTAATTTAATTATAATTAAAAGGTTTAATCTAACGGTAATTGAATACCTAAAATCCAAACCCGATTTTGGCAAATATGTTATATCTTTAATTTGGTAAATATGTTATATCTTTAAGGCATTAGTGCAACCTTTTATTGAAAGAAGAAAATAGTTCCAACATGATCAAGGCAGCTGAAGATTATCACGGGCGAGTGATTAAGACCGTTTGTAGCATTACGGTTCCTCTTAAAGTCTTAATGGAGGTATGGTTGCAATTTATTTGGGCAAAATATCAAAACACCCCAAGTGTTTAGCTTAATAACCACTTTTGTCCTTTCTATTTTCCAAAAGACGCCCCATGTGTTGGTATTAGTTACAAAATATCCACTGCAGGGATAAAATTTTTTCAAGTATTGAGATTGTCCTTCTCAACTTATATTCCCTTCAAATCAAAACATTAATTAAACAAGAAATTATATAAAAGAAATCCTAAAACCTGACTATTATTTAACTTCTAGTTAAGTTAAATTCAAAATAACTTTCAATAGAAATTAGGAAAGTCATTTAAAATTTTATGACTAAAATACGAAAGATGTTGACGTATTTACCTTTTTTATAAAGTTTAGATACCTTTATTTTTCAAAGTTAATGGCGTTTCCATTGAGTACGACGACCTAACAAAAATGAATTACCATATTACAGTGATAAAAGATAACAAAAATTAATTACCATATTATAGTGATTAAAGATTCGAATATTAGGTGACACTCCTGAAGATCTTAAATACAAATGTTTGTTCCCGAACATGTTAGTACTCAATGAAGAGGGCCTAAAATTACATCACGTCCTAGCCTATTCTTAACAACACATTCGGTGATATTAAAATGATAAAACTCCTCGTCGAAAAATTTTTCGATCCACTCGTAAGACTTTCAACAAAAATATACCAACACTGATTGCCTCTTTTCAAGGCTTTTTTCGGCCCAAAAAAAAGAAGCTCACGGAGTTGAATTTTCAAATCAAAAGTCTGGAGTCAAACTTGAGACAATCCACCAAGCTTTGGGGAGGTTATCTACAAATTCCTCTTACAGCTATTATCCAGTTGGACCTTGTATACACAATGAATTCAATGCGGTGAATTCTAACAAAACGCTTTCGAGAATAGGGAAAAAGAAATCTGACCAGAGGCAAAAGCATAAATCATAATTATTTCCATCAAAAAGGAAAGTTAAAATAAATACGTAATATGTTTGAAGATTTATTTAAGCTGTATTACTCCACTCAGACTCGCAGAATGGTCTGAATTGCAAATCAGGTTTAGTGGTTAACAAACAACATACCACTTCCTAAAGAAGCAGACATGGATCGCAATCTTATCTACGTTCCTATAGCGCGGGTATCATGATGCTTAAAACATCTAAAAACGCCACGAAACACGATCCTCAATAGCGGTCCTGGGAGTCGATGGATCGGCTTCGTTCAGATCTCACCTGCCACTCGATCATTGTTTGTATCAGCATTGCGATTAAAAAACCAAAAGGATGATATAATGCAAACGCAGGCAACAAAAACTATAACTTACAGGAGAACGGGAAACAGATGCACTTCTTGATCTCAACCTAGATCGGTTCAGTTGGAGGCGAGGAGGCTGCATGGAACAATGTAAAAACATATAAGCAATGACGAGAATTCTGCATGAAATTTCCAACATTAAAAAAAAGAGTGGCATAAACAAAGAATGGACGAATCTTACAGATGAAATTGGAGATTGAGATCTTGACCTTGACCTGCAAAATTTTGACAAACAATCCATCTCAGTACCCCAACACCATCTTCCACATCACACACTGAAAAGTTAAAAAACAATCATTTATCCTCATCGCCAGAATCTTGTGGTCTCTTTCCATCATACGTAGAGGGGATACAGATCAACAGTACAAGAAGGGCAAAAGGTGATGGCAAAGTGCGACATGAAATCCCACACAGGAGGACCAAAATCCAAACGTGGCAATTGCTACTATTCATAGAATTCGTATATGGAGCCAGTTTAGAACCCATCAACGATTCAACATGCAGTGAACGGCATTTGTGAATTATGCCGTTGAGGTTTTTCCCAAGGTGGCCATTGACTAAGGGGTACAACCTCGATTCAAAGACATTGACCACCAAAATGCCATCAGGTTCCTACCATTGTGTCCCCAGATCTCCGCAAGAGCCAGATCTAGCAAACAAAGAAGGAAACCTTCATAAAAAAGAAAGACAACTAGCCAAACAGCTGAGCTCTTCTCAATAGCCCCTCAAAGCTTAAAACAATTGCAAACTTTGAAAAAATCTGACTAAAAGGATTTTTTTATTTTTTTATGAAAAGGATTTGTAAAAGGTGCAAATAGAAAACACCCAGATCAAAAAGGGAGGAGGGGGGGTGGGGGTGAGGGTGAAGAAGAATACGTGAGAGAATCCAAACATAATCTTAGAAGTTCCAAACTCCTCGTGAGGTCACCAGGATAAGGAATGACAAAAACACAGAACATGATTCCACTGTTGGTAAATTGGAAATGCAAAACTATTTGCTGCTGAAAACAGAAGGAATAAAAGCCTACTAGAAACACAGGAAAAAACATGGGATGAAAATTGGAAATATTCAAACAAGCTTGGAATATGGTGATCAAGTAATTATAGAAGACGACCCGCTCCCTATTTTTCCCAACCCGAACTCATGAAATTCGTGTCGTTTTCGAGTCGTGTCGTCGTGTCGCGACCCGTATTGCCACCCCTAATCTCTAGGCACGTGTTTGCAAGTCCAGCAAGCAACACAGCTCATACAGAACTCCATTATCAAAGAACAGATCTTTCACACATGAATTTCCTTGGTTTTCTGAGAGACATCTTGGAATTAGTGTAACATATTGCAAAAACTGTGCACAGGAAAACTAAATTCTATCAGAAGTACATGATATGCAGTAGCATACCAGTCAAGAAGGGTTCAAGGTTTAAGAAGAAAGCAATGCAAAGATGACTCTCAGTCTTTTCTTTGTAAAAAATATTCATTGGATCAAATATGTTCTCTCCATTTTCACTTTCGTTAAAAAATGAATAAATAAAAAATAAAGAATCTTCTTTATAAGTTAACAATCAGAAAAAAATTAAACAAAATCAGGCCCTTCAAATATGAAAACAAAAAAGTAGTTTTCAAATGGTAGTTTTCATTTTTAAAATCCTATGCTGATATAAATATAGGAAAGTTGCAATTTTTCCTCCGCAAAGCTTATACTAGTTTACAAAACAAAGTAAAGCATATTTACACACCTTGAGTGGTACCTAGAGGATACAGACCCTGAACGAGATAATGATGGAGAACGATGTGAATATTCCCCCCTCGGTGACATGCTGCAGAAAAGATAACTCAATTAATTTACAAATTACACTAATCATAATCTTCTTTCATACTATTTTCAAAGAAAACAGAAGGACCTTCTGCTCCGGCCACGATAGCTGTGGCTGTAAATGGGGCTTTGGCTATATGGACTACGACTAGGACTTCTAGAATAGCTCCTTCTTGAGTCATAATTGGGACTCCTGGAGCAGCTTCGCCTTGAATCATACTCTCTCACCTAAATATACCATACAAATTAAAAGATTGTATGAGCATAAAATCACTTCCCTGCAGAGAAAACACAATGAAAATTTTCACATACCCGTATATAAGACCGAGAAAATGCATTTCGAAATTCAGTGTCATCAAGTTTCCTGATCTGCAGAGTACATTAAAAACGAGTTTGCTAAGAATAACCATCAGGTTTCTAATATATCTCGACGATCAGAATTCTAAATCTTCATAAATCAAATTCCCAAAGTCATCAGTTCCATATTTAAAATCGAAACCATTGGAAAACAAATCCCTGCGTAATTATAAACAGTTCGATAATATAAACTTACAGCATATTTCATGTCATCATAGTTTGTGTAGTCCACTATTCCTGTCATACCTACAAGACATTTTTTACAAAGCAGTTGATAAATTTCATACCAGACTCCACATTCATGCGGCTCAAAGCCTCAGAAAAAGATAAAGGAAATAACAGTTGGTATTACTTACCCCTACGGTCGCGAAAGACTTGAGAAAAACAGACATCACCAGCCCGACGCATGTGATCCTGGTAATTAAAGACATTAAACCGTTATCTTTTAAGAATAGATTCAACCAATTCAATGATGATATTGTAGAAGGCACTTGTAAAGAGCAGCGCCCGTGCCGTACAAGAAGAGTAAGAACTATCCCGTATGGTACTTACTTTCAGGTCTTGCCATGAAGCAGAAGAAGGCAATCCAGTCACCAGCACTGCAAATCAAGAAATATACAATCAATTCTCAAATGATTTTTACATTGTAAGTATACAAATAAAGCCTCTCAGACTACACATACCACGATAGTCGGAATGCCTGGCAACCGCACGGCTATTGCTGCTGTAACTGCTATAACGATCTGCGGATGACGAATGTCCTCGACCTCCATGTGCGAGTTCAACCTATAAGGACCAGAAGATGCAATGTATGAGAAAAGGAAGCAGATTGTAGGGCAACTAGCATCTAAATATATACACCATAATAGTGAAAGATATTGGCACTAGGGAATACGCAAGTACAACTAACCCTTAACCGATAGCCATCGAAGTTATATCCATCGCGACCATAAATCGCATCATCGGCATCACGTGGATCTTCAAACTGCAATATCAAATATTCAAGTAAAATCATACTTAGAATTAAATAACAATATTAATAAAATAAAGAAAGGGTCTGGCAATGAGAACAAAAGCACGGAAAAATTCATCATTGACAGAAATGAAAATTTGGAACCCACCTCAACAAAAGCATAACCTGGGGGTCTTGGAGGCACTTTCAGATCAATGTCAACTATGGGACCATACTGCAATTTAAAAAATATATATATATATCCCATTAGGAAACTAGAAAAAATAATAATGGTACTCACATTTTCTGTTTTTCCAAAATTTTACCAATTCATGTTATTTTAACAAATAGCCCCCACAAAAATAAACAAAACCATTTTATCACCCCCCCAAATCTTCAACAATTTAAATTATCCCCCCACAAGAATCGAGGAAATTCAATTTCTCCCCTACTCAAATCTACGGATCTTAACATCAATTTAAAATATAGCCCCTCTAAAAATTTAAAACTTCATATTGTCTCAACAAAAAATTTTAATCCCCCCATGAACAAAAATCCTGGCTAGTCAGCAATTGGCACAATATTAAGGACCACACAATCTTTCGAAATTAAACCGTAGTTATATTGCAATTTCCCTAATGGTTCATTTAACAAAAATTCCAAAATCTCAATCTACCTGCTCTCTCATTGAATTAAAGAAAATGAAAGAAAAAAAAAAAGGTCTGAATTTTTTAAAATATCAAGTTCCATAGTGAAGAAACTAAAACATACATTTTCAGCGTTTATAATTTACTTCTACAAGTAGAAATTAAGAAACAAAATCTTGGAACGTTAAAAGACACAAAAATGAAGAACAAACCTTGATAAATAAATCTTCAACTTCTCTCAGACGAATATCACCAGGAAGATTCCCAACGTACAGCGTTCGACTCGCTCGGCTGCTCATTTCCTTTAAACTGAAACCATTAATTGAAACTATATTATAAAAAAAAAACTATCGAAATAATCCAAATTTCTCAATTAAAAAACTTCAAAAAAGAAAGGCAAAATTTTAAGATCATAATTCAAAAAAATGCGAAAAACATTAAGAAAGACATGAACACTAACCAAAATTTAGCAGTTGAAAATATTGTCAGCTGATTAATTTTTTTGCAAGAAGAAGGAGAAGAAGAAACGTACCTTCGGTGTCGCAGAGCTTGCAACTGAGAAATATGAGAGAGAGGGAGAGAGGAGAGAGAATGGGTGGAGTTGGGTCAGGAAGATCTCGGAGCTTCTGGAAGTCTTCTTAGGAAAGGTGATGTGTGCGAAACACGTGTTACTTTTGTAGAGCTTACGTTCTGTGCTTTTCTTTTCTTTTCTTTTTCTTTTTTCTTTCTTTTTACCTTTTTTTTTTTTTTACGGTGACGTGCGTTTTTTTTTTTTTTACTCGTTCGATTTGTTGTGTGAACTAAACGGACACCGTTGGATTGGATGGATAATGAAATAAATAAATAAATAAATAAAAGTTATGGCTAATTGGCGACACGGCATGGAGGTTCGTGGTGAAATCGGTTGCGAGGCGTTAGGGACAGGGCTCGACAAGATCGAGACGGTTCATGGGTCTTCCGATGATTTCGTAATCCATGGGTCTCACCTCGTCGCCAAGTAGATATGGATGTGGTCATTGTTCACGAAAGGCTTTGCGACATTGGTTTGTGGTTTTGATGCGAGGATGTCGTTGCGCGACACGTAGAGGTCGATGGCGGCGACCTATGGAGGCCACGTGTCGGCAAAGGGTCTCTTCTATAGATCTAGATTTAGTTTCGATGATTTATAATTGCTTCAGTTGTATGTCACGAACTGTTTGCATGATTTTTCCTGTGGTCGTGTTTTATGTTTTATCTTGTGATAATTCTCCATTATAATAAAGGTGTTTTTTGTGTCATATAAATATTGGATTTTTTTTTTTTCCAGTCATTTATACATGGTGGTAGTTTTCCTACTATCTGGGCTAATGTTTGTTCAGTAGAGTCACGTCTTGACGATTTACTAATCACACTAGACTTGTATTTTGTCCATATGAAGTGGGTGGTGGCCTTCATATTATAAGATCGTGACTCTTATTCAATTGAAGTTTTTATTAATTATAAAGGTTATATTTTAAAAGAGCTTCATACATGTTTGATATTGGTATGTCAAGGTATTTTTCAGTATTTGGGCATCAGGCATTCGCTTTTCAACAATATATAATATTAGCCTCATTAAAAATCATGTCCGTATGCCCGTAGTATTGCAGAGTCCTCACATTATATAGTTTTGTTTGTGTTATTTTATTAGTGTGGAAGACATTCCCTGAAGAAATTGGTAAATTACCTCAAATAAATAAAAACATACAAATTTAATGGTTTAAAGTTGTTAAGCATTGTTATAATGCATTTCTTTTAAAAAGTTTTTTAAGAGATAATTTTGAAACGTTAGAGATCATAATAAAAATTATATTATTTTGGGTATATGATTAGTTTATTTTTTTTTTCTTTTAAAGCTTTTTATAATCAATCCACTATCGCAAGGAAAGGATAATATATACCAAACAAATGAAATTATCTAATATTAGGATTAGCACACTTACCAAACATGTGTCTTATCCCGTGTACCGAAGAGGTAATTCCTACTCTTTTTATCTTACCTTTTGACCACTTACAAAACGTTAAATTGCCATTCCCTCCGGACAATGGTTTTTTACTTTTATTTATTTATTTATTAAGGAAATCACTGCAGTAAAGTCCATTTCATATACTCTATCAATAAGTAAGGTCGGCAATTTTGGACACGACACGGTGACACGACACGAGAACGACACGTAATAAATGGGTCGACACGTTTAACACGAAAATAAATAGGCCGGAAACGAGCTAACACGGTTAACACATTTAACACATTTATGTTAGAATTTTCAAACTATTCTAAAGCTCTTTTTATAACAAGTATAGGCCCATTTGTGTGTTTGATGCAAGACCAGAAAACAACTATTGAAGAATTTTCACCATTGAAACAATATAAATCAAATGTTATGGAGATGTTCCTTCGGATATAAAATAATAATCTTATAATTAACTAGTTAATAATATAAAATTGTAAACGAATTATAGTTATAGTTAACTAGTTAATAATATAAAATAGTAAACCTAATTATATATATATATATATGGATTAGGATATTATGGTAATCTTATAGTTAATAAAGACATAAATTTATTAGGATGTAAAACAGTAAAACTTACTTATCATTTTGAAACTATATTTTTCAAATTTGAACTTCAACTTTCCAAATTCTTATTGACCATGAAAAAAAATTCAGAAATAATATTTAAATAATCTTGTCATCATTTCTGTGTTTTTTACTTGTCGTCTTCGAATTGCTATTGTAGTTTATTCTTTTACTTGTTGTTTAAAGCAACTGAGTATTTGACAATACTATAAAATGTGTTTAACTCCAAAACAATGTTACTCTGTTTGGTAATCAATAAGTCAGTCTAATGTGGTATTGTGGTAGCACTACGGAATGAAAAATATTATTAATAATAAACCAAAAATTACTTGTATAAATTATCAAAAAATAAAAATTAGTTATATTTGATCTTTATTGAAATATAAATAGAAAAATAAAAATTATTATTTTTGATCGGATATCAATAAATTATAACTCTACCCTTTAAAAAAATATATATATATATATTATACGTGTAATGACAAAAGCTAATGTTTTTATTTTTTAAAAAGAGTAAAAAAAAAAAAAGTGAAAAACTTATTGGATTGACAGATATAAAAAAAGAAAAAGAAAAAGAAAATAGAAGGAAAAAAAGGAGTGGGAGCCAGAAGGTAAAGGTTATTGTCTGTCTCCTTCAGAATTGAATTGCAGAGGGGAAAAAAATTGCATTTTAGAGAGAGAAACAGAAAGAAAGAAAGAAAGAAAAAAAGGGTGAAGACTGAAGAGAGAGAAAGCACTACAGCAGTCTCTGCAAAAGAGCTTTTACTCCTCTCTTGAAATCCATGGCTCATTCATACCGAATCTCTTTTTTTTTTAAAGCTTTTTACATGCTAAAACCCAAAGCCTTTCATTTCTTGTATTTAAGTCACCAAGAAACTTACGTGTTGTCATCGCCTCTGGACGCGATAAGTCAGTAAGTCACCAAGTACGTTGCCATCGCCTCTGGACGCGCGATAAGTCTTTGCTCACCAAAGGTGAATTTTTATATGCGGAATTTCTTTGCATTTCTTTAAGTGTTTGGATTCCTGGAAAATGAGATAAAGCGATTGAAATTTCAAGTTTAGATGTGAATTGGAACTATGCAAATTTACTGTTCATTTTGGAGCCCTAGGTTTTTATTTTTGTTATTTTTTGGTCGTTTATTGATGACAATGTAGTATGATGAAGGGAAAAAAAAAAAAGAAAGAAAATGATAAGGAAACTATCATAACTAAGAAATAAAATACTCTGGAATGTGTTTTATTTACTGATCTGTTTGTTAAGATTGCTTTACTTGTAATTTTGAAGTGTGTCTGTTTGATTGATGCAAGCTCTTGATCTTGAGTGAATCTTGATGTAAAAAAAATTTTCCCTCTCTATATTTTGCAGATGGATGGTCTAGGACATGAAGTGAATATTGAGTCTGGTACTAGTGCTACTGCTCCTGCCAATACAGATGTGCCTATTGATGAAGATGAGGAAGAGGAGCTTGAAGTTATTTCTGAAGATGCACCCAGCAAAGCCAAACGCAAAAGAAGGACTACTTCTATTGTCTGGTCACATTTTGATAAGCTTCCGTTGAGTGAAGACAAGAGGTTAAGGGCAAAATGCAAGGAATGTGGTTCTGTTTATTTAGCTGATAGTAAGAATGGGACTGGAAGCATGCGGCGTCATATGATATCTTGCCAACGAAAAGACACACGTGATATCAGCCAACTTTTGATATCACAAGAAAAAGGCTCTTTAGCAGTGAGTGCAAAGAGGTTTGATCCTGAACACTTTCGTGAATTGATAACAACAGCCATCATTTTGCATGATCTTCCATTTTCTTTTGTTGAATATGAAGGTATTAGGGCTACTTATCAATATTTGCAGCCTGACGTTAATTTGGTTTCGAGAAACATTTTGAAGGCAGATGTATTTAAAATGTTTTCAAGGGAACGAATAAGAATTAAATCTATGTTGGATGCGACCCCTGGTAGAATTTGTTTGACTTCTGATTTGTGGACTTCTATAGTCACAGATGATTATTTGACATTGACTGCTCATTTTATTGACAAAGATTGGGTGTTGCAAAAGAGGATTTTAAATTTTTGTTTCATGCCACCTCCACACACTGGTATTGCATTGTCTGAAAAACTTTATGCATTGATATGTGATTGGGGAATTGAAAATAAGGCGTTCTCTCTTACTTTGGATAATGCTTCTGCTAATGATGTGTCTGTGGATTTGTTGAAAGATGAATTGAATGCAAAGAAAGCACTTATTTCTAAGGGTACTTTTTTCCATATTCGTTGTTGTGCCCATATTCTTAACCAAGTAGTCCACGAGGGTCTGAAAGATATTGATGATGTGGTGAAAAAGGCCCGTGAAAGTGTGAAATATGTGAGAGGGTCACAAATTAGAAAGAAGAAGTTTCTAGAATGTGTAAATCTTGTGGGTCTTGATGCTAAGAGCGGTTTAAGGCAAGATGTGCCAACTAGATGGAACTCTACATTTCTCATGCTTGACAGTGTCTTGTATTATCGGCGTGCATTTTGTCATTTACAATTGAGTGACTCAAATTACAAGAATTGTCCTACTTCTGATGAGTGGGAAAAGGTAGAGAAGATTAATGAGTTCTTGGAACCATTTTATAATTTTACTTGTGTTTTCTCTGGAGTTCAATACCCCACAGCAAACTTGTACTTTCCTATTCTGTACACCTGCTATTTGACACTAAAATCATATGTGGAAAATGAGGATTCATATTTGTCCGCTATGGCAAAGGCAATGCTTAGCAAGTTTGAGAAGTATTGGAAGGAATTCTCTTTGATATTAGCAATAGCATTAACTTTTGATCCATGTTACAAGTTAAACTTTGTGGATTATGCTTATGCTAACATTTATGGAGAAAGAGGATCAAGCCAATTTTTGTTGGTTAAGGATGGTTTGGAAGCATTGTTTGCTGAGTATGCTTGCAACAACACTAAAACCACATCTGCCATGGTAGTTCCTACTCCTGTTGCAAAGAACCTAACAAAGAAGTTCTTATTGAGGCAAAACAAAGTAATGAAGGTAAAAAAATATGTAGAGTTTTGTAATTTAGCATTTATTATAATTGTTGTTTTATATTTTATTTTGTTAATATTGTTTTATATCTTTGTGCTTGTAGGAGTTCAATAGTTTTGAAAGTCAAGAGCAAGCTGTTATGCAAAAGTCAGAGTTAGAGGTTTATTTAGATGAGCCAAGAATACAACCAACAGAGGAATTTGATGTTCTTGAGTTTTGGAAAGGAAACCAGTTTCTCTATCCGGAGCTTTCTAAGTTGGCTCGTGATATCTTGAGCATACCAATAACTACTGTTGCATCCGAATCTGCTTTTAGTGTTGGGGGGCGAGTTTTAGATCAATACAGGAGCTCACTTAAACCTGAAGTAGTTCAGGCATTGGTTTGCACTAGGGATTGGTATTTGGAGATAAAGGTATATTCTACCTTTGAGTCTTTGATATGTAGTAATAGCATTACACATGATATAATCTAGTTTTCAATTTTATATATATTGAAGTTATTACTTGGTTGTATTAAACTGTGAATTTTTCTTTTAATGTTCTAGATGTTTTCAGATTGAATGGAGAAATAGTGTATTCATTTTTTATTGACTACATAAGATTACATTATGTTGTTGGCCAATTATCAAATTTATGTGCAGACAACAACAAATCAATTCACATGGTTGTGGATGAAATCATTGAAGATGTGCTTAGTTTGGAACTCAACGAGTCCAACTCTATATCTGCTCAAAGCTCCCACAACCCCAGCTCCTCAAATGCAGAGGTCCAAATGGAAGGTAATTTAGACATAGCGATATTTTTTTTAATCTTTAGATAGTTTTTAAATATGTTTTAATTTCATTCTCATAAATTTCTTGAATAGGTTGAAATATTTGGAAACTTTTGAAGATTTGTGGAGATGGAACCTATGATGCTATCATTCTCAAGTAAGAAAGTATTTCCTTTTGTATTAATATTTTGTTGTCTTTTGATGTTTCTCTTAATATTTTGGATATTGATTTTGACAATTTAGAATTTTAAGTGTTAGTGAATTTAGAATTTAGAATTTGTGTTAGTGAATTTAAACTTATGTGTTAGTGAATTTAGAATTTTAAGTGATTTTTTTTTTTCCATAATTTTTGTTTAAATGGGTTAGGAAGCTGTTTCATATTAAATGGGTCGTAAACGGGTTTTCGTGTTAAATGGGTCATAAACGTGTTTGTTTTCGTGTCAACCCGTCTTGGCCCGTTTAATAATCGTGTTCGCGTGTCGTGTCGTGCTACCCGTTTATTAATCGTGTCGTGTTCGTGTTTAGGTTCGTGGCCCGTTTATTAATCATGTCGTGTTCGTGTTCATGCTAATCGTGTCGTGTTCGTGTTCATGCTAATCGTGTTATGTCGTAATTGGGCTGGCCCAAACACGGCCCGCGAACACGATTTGCCAGCTCTATCGATAAGTTCATTTTTAAACCATTACGGTATAATCAAATGAGTGAATATTATTTGTGTATATAATTATAATACACATTTTCTCATATTGGATAGATTAATAAATAAAAAAAATTAAAAAAAATATTTTTTAAAAAGATCAACCACCTTCCCCGACGCTGACGACTTTCGAACCGACGCCCCCCCCGAGCCAGATCTGCCCCGCCTCCCCTTGAATCCGACGATGGATCCCCGATACCGACCAGCTCAATCCCTCCCTCCTTCCCGACCTCGGCGACGAAAACCTCCCTTGCCCTTAATCTTCCACCAGTGAAGGTGGATTTTTTAAAATTCTTCTTTTTATTTATTATTTTTTAATTTCTTAATCAAATATTGATGTAAGGTAAAGCGTATGATAATTACCGTATACAAATAACATCTCAACCATTTGATTACATCTGAACAGTTAAAAAATGAGTTTTATTGATAGAGTATATAAAAAGAATTTTATCATAACTTTACGCATTTATTAATATAATGTTTTTTTTTTTTTTTAAGCATGGCGTATCACCTCAAGAGACATTTATACAAAAGAACATGATTATCAAAATATCTATAAATAAGTATGTGATATAATGGCTATATAAATTTGACAGATGTAACTTTTTATTTAAATATATATACTCATTTATAACTTTATATTTACATGGTACTACTTGAAACTATCTGTGTAAATGCATGCAACATAAAAAAATATGATGTTTAAATCGATACATTGACCTGCATTTCATAAAAGTGTTTGATATAAAATTAGCCCCATATATACATATATATAAACAAAGAACACCATTCTTGATGTCTCTCTCTTCTTTTAGTTACTAGAAAGACTCCCAAGGTCCCTCAAAAAAAAAAAAAAAAAAAAAAAAAAAAAAACCTTCAGAAGATGAGTAACATAGTTCTTAAATATAGTGCGGGGATAAAATTAGAGCAAAGCTACCTTAATTTATTGTTATTTTTTTAAATTAAAGGTTTATAATTCAAACTCGATATTTTATAATTTTATAATAGAGTTACGATTTATCATTATATTATAACGCACACAAATATATATTTTACATGTGCATAAGAGACCCTAGTATATGGAGTTGTTAGTATAAGAAAGGTTATATATATATATATCTTGAAATATAAATTTTGTTTGTATCATGCATGATAATGCCATCATTATTTCATTTGTTCGGTTTTTTTTAAATACTCTCATTCAATGCAAATTGTGTACGGTATATGTTAAAAAAAAAAAAAACTTAAAAGATGTTTGACAAAAGCTTCTCACGCGGAAAATTTAGTAGCACACCATTGAGAAACAAGAAAGAAACATAGAGAAATTCATAGACCACCAGGTGGTAGTTGAGAGAAGTCCATTGAATTTGTTATTAAAAAAAAAAAAAAAACTTGAAACTTTGTATTGTCACAATATTTGTCTTGGTCAAGACGGCTTACACGTGCACCAAAGGGCAACACAGACTGGTCTTTTTTGACTTTGAAGATTGATCAAGCAACCATCAAATGTTATGTCACGAACAAACATCATTTTTCCTATGAAAATTTTTAAAAAAAAATTGTCATGAACATTATTTTCCGTTCGTTTGGGACTCGATTTAGACAATTTCATTTATTGCGCTCGTTGAGATTAACTGAAATGGACTGTTTGGATGGTTCATTTTCGACACATCTAGATTTAAATTACACAGTGTATAAGTTAAGAACTTGAGAACTAATTTCATTCTCTCTTTACAAATCTCATTCAACAACTATTCAAACATATATTTAAATATTTTTTGTTCAGAATAAACATCCAAAAGCCAGTTCAAATGATTAAAGTAATTATGTGTTAATTGCAATAGATTTTAACATAGACACTTGTTAAAAACATGTTCTTATCAATAATGTAAGATAGAAAATCTTATGTTGAACAAGACGAAAATAATCGACTGGTTTTGGTTTGTTGGTGTGTTGGTGTTCCTCTACATTTCATGAAAAAAAAAAAAATCATAAATAGGTCCTGATGATATTTTAATATTGTTACACTATTACGGTTAACAAATTTTTTTTTCCTTTTTGGTTTCGAATTTAAGGTGAGAGAGATATAAACTTTACATTTTTTTAATAAAATTAATTATGATATTATTATTAAGTTATATCTATAAACACATTAACGATTAACAACGTCTTAATATATAAAATATTAAAAATGACAAATAATATATAAAAAAACTCTGTAAAATATTAAAAATGACAAATAATATATAAAAAAACCCTGAGTTATTAGTTGATTCCAAACCTCAAGACCAAAATTAAGGTGATTTTGTTGTTATTAATCAACATATATAAGACGTAACAACATTTATAAACAATAATTAAAAAAATCCTTTGCTACCAAAAAAAAAAAACAAAAACAAATAAACATAAGACGTAATCAAAGGCTTTTTTTTCTTTTTTTTCTTTTTTCTTTTCAATTTCAATGGGCTTTTGCGTGGGAAAAGTAAAGAAATTGTAGATGCTTACGTGTCATTAAAAGTGTCGGACAGGAATCCACGTGTTAATTTCCGCCCACCGACTCGCCTCGCGGGTTAACAAATCCGCCTTCTCTTCTCTCTCTCTCGTCCTTGCGAAGTTGTATAAATTCCAACCAAAAACCCAGCCCAACGAAGCTTCTTTCTTTTTCATTCATTCCCAAAAGTTAGGTTAACAAAAATTTTGATTTTTACTCTTTGATTAATTTTCCCGTAAAATCTCTTCATCAAAAATGGCGGAATCCAAGAGCAAGTTCGAATCCATAAGGGAGTGGATTTCGGAGCATAAGCTTCGAACTGTTGGTAATTCTATAATCTCTTTCCTCTCTTTTCTTTCTTTCGGATTTCTGATTTGGATTGAAAAAATAAATAAATGAAGCATGCTTTTTTATTGTCATTTTTCAATTTTTGTGGAGTTGTTTTAATTTGGTTTCTGGGTTTTTGATCTGGATGAGAATTGATTAGGATTTTCGTGTTTTTTTAATTGAAATTTGTTGGTGGTCGTCTGAAATTTTCAAATATGTATATAAATATATATTTTCATTTTGGTGTTGGCAAAAGGGACTCTTTGGCTCAGCGGAATTGCCGGTTCAATCGCATACAATTGGTCTCAGCCTAACATGAAAACTAGTGTTAAGATCATTCACGCTAGGTGAGTTTCTATTCCTTTCTCAAATTATATATATATATATATATATATATATGTATGTATGTATGTATGTATGTATATGTAGATATGTATGTTATATGACTTGATTTCAAGATGAAAAAATTGTTTATATATAAGTTCAGAGGACAAACTAATTTGCGTTCTCCATATTTATAACTTCTTTATTGAACTTACAGCAAGGGAAAGAACTAGGTTGGGCAAACAAAATAATAAAAACATATTATGAATTGAATTGGCCGTACCTCATTTTATTTTGTTTTAAGGGTCTGAACATTTCAGATGAAGGTTCTGATTCCCCTTTTTTTGGGTTTACCGTATGTCTCTGTGGCTGTTGATTCATTTTCCAAACTAGTGTGACAGTAATGGTACTTGCTTTTATGCTTCCGATTGCCTTGGGGCAATATCATTGAATTTTGAATTCGATGTTAGGTTGCCTGGTAGGAATTCATGTTTCAAACAATTCCCTATGTGTTTTGGCTTCCTTGTTGCTGTCTTCATTGTCTCTTAGTAATCAGTTGTTGAATTGAGGTTATTAAGGTTGACAAGGCGGCGCGGCATGTATATAGAAGTTTGCAAATTAGTATTGTTTAACTTAACGTATGTGTTGTGAAAGGAAGTTTGCAGTTACATTGAGAGAGGGTTAATCAAATTGTGGAAAATTTTAGTTCATGAAGTTCTTTATGTCTGCCCATTTTAGTTTGTATGTGGATTCTGTATTTCCACGCTTTTATTCCCAAAAAAGAGACAATTGGAGGAAGATAACTGTAAATTGTTGATTTACAAACTCTGAAAACTAAAATCTAGCCCTTTATCTTCGTTTTTGTATGTTGTAGCTGTTAAGACAGTAGATTGATCTCAGAGGTTTAGGATACCGTAAGGCGTCCTTGAGGATATATCTGCTTCTTAACTTTATGCTTTCTTTTATCCCTTTTCCCCTACGTCTATCCTAGATTTGTATCTTGTTTTGTATGTCATGCCTGAGCATTTTTCACATACATGGTTGCAACCACTGTTTGCTTGCTTTCTGACTTCTTGCCCTTTGCTCGTCACGGTTCCAGGTTGCACGCGCAGGCTCTCACGCTAGCTGCATTGGCAGGTGCGGCGGTGGTCGAATATTATGATCACAAAACGGGAAAAAAGGCTGATAAGTACGCCAAGTTCCTCCAAAATTCTTACTCTCACGAGGACTAATGAGGGCAGTTTTCTATACGACATGCTTCTGTGAAACATCCATTAGGGATCATAGAGCGAAAAGAAATAAAAGCAGTAGTTAGTAAATATTTACTCATTTTTCTCGGAGCTTTACTTGGTTTAAATTTGCAAGGGCATAGTTGTTATAAGGATGAACAGGTAATGAGACACCTGAGGAAGTTCCTACTCATCGATTTCACTAACCGAGAGTTTGTTTAGAAGTGATCGGCTTCTTTTGCTTCTTGGCTGCAAATTCTTTGGACAATGTTCTTGATGCTTTTGCATGGTCGAATGGCCTCCTGTTGCATTTTATCCTGTCATTGTTTCTTAAAGATTTATTGTGAAATGAAAATTTGGTTTCACAGCAATCACTCATACCCCTTCTCTATAGATTTTGACCGAACATTACAAGTTTCTTGCTTCTTTTCAAAACTTTATAGATTTTGACCGAACATTACAAGTTTCTTGCTTCTTTTCAAAACTTATGCTCAGTTGGGAATTCAACTCAAATTTAAATTTTTCATCTCAGTTTTGTTTTTTTTTTAAAAATTAATAAAAATTACAATTAGTTTTTAAAAAATCATTCAATTCTAACTTAAAAATTTTAACTCTAATCGTAACACCAAACAGAGGTTTAGAAGCTAAAGAGCATATTATAACCGTTTTGCAATGTTGCTTCCAAGTTAATAGCATTTGCTGTCAATCGATATGACTCTATTTGGACTAAACTAAGCTGAGTCATATGTTAATATTGTTTCACATATAATTTTATTTGATTTTTAAAAAGCTAAAGAGCATATTATAACCGTTTTGCAATGTTGCTTCCAAGTTAATAGCATTTGCTGTCAATCGATATGACTCTATTTGGACTAAACTAAGCTGAGTCATATGTTAATATTGTTTCGTGTGAGAATATTCGGTTTGTTACCGAATTCTTATCTTTCTATATATAGATTAGTTGATTGTTTCCCAATTGTATTTTGGGTAATTGATGTACAGCTGTATAGCTGATTTTAGGGAATTAGTTTCTAGTTTTCTTTTTAGCAACTAAAAGTTGTGTATAAATATACTTGTATTGTATCATTTGAATATATGAAAATACAATCAGTTTTCCCTAAAACACTTTCATGGTATCAGAGCCTTAGCCTTCTTTCCCAAAATCATAGCTTTCATCCCGAAATCTGCCCAGTCCCACTTCTCGTCTGCCCAGTCCCGAAATCTGCCCAGTCCCACGTCTTATCTGCCCAGTCCCGAACCTTCATCCCACTTCTCGCCTGCCTAGTCCCGAAACCTGCCCAGTCCAGAGGAGGAGTTTTCGGCCAGACCAGAGAAGGAGTTTTTTTTTTGGCAGATTTTTCGGCCAGACCAGAGAAGGAGTTTTTCGGCACCAGAGAAGGAGTTTTTTCGGCAGTTTTCTTCCAGATAGCTGCTCTTCCCGACAATGAGTTCAGAGAAGGATATAATGGGCGCTGCTAAGGATGGTTCTTCCCTCTCCACACCCAGTCCAGTCATATCGACAGTGGCTGCTCAGTCCTTCGGAGAGGGATCATCACTGCAGATTACAAATCACAGGTTAGATGGCAAGAACTTCCTCCAATGGTCCCAGTCGGTTTTGATGGTGATTCGAGGGAGAGGAAAAATCGGCTACATCACAGGCGAGGTCCAACGGCCCAATCCGACAGATCCGACGTACGGTAATTGGGAACTTACTAATTCTATTGTCATGGCATGGCTGATTAACTCCATGGAACCCCATATCAGCCGTACCTACCTGTTTCTTCGCACCGCCAAAGCTATTTGGGATGCCGTAAAGGAGAATTATTCGGACCTTGAAAATGCTTCACAGGTTTTCGAGATTAAGAATAAGCTCAAGGATATTCGGCAAGGCAGCTTGGATATCACCGAATATTACAATGAGTTGCAAACTTTATGGCTGGAATTGGATATGCATTATGAAGCTGACTGGGGTGATCTAGACGGCAACATGAAGTTTAAGAAACATTTAGAGAAAGAACGGCTGTATGACTTTCTCGCTGGGCTCAACAAAGATCTTGATGAGGTAAGAGGACGAATCCTAGGCCGGAGACCATTACCCTCCATCGGAGAAGCTTTTGCTGAAGTGCGTCGAGAGGAGAGCCGACGTCGGGTGATGCTAGGAGAGAAGAGGGACTTGTCTGTGACTTCTTCCGGTGAAAGACCTACTGAGACCACTGCCCTTGTCACTAAGAGTAATGTTAATCGACCTCATAGTGATCAAAAATCAACTCAGCGCCCACGGTGCTCCCACTGTAACAAACTTGGCCATACCCGGGACCGATGTTGGGATATTCATGGACGACCAGCCGATGCGAGGCCAAAGAAGCAGCCTCAAAGCAAGGGGTTTCAAGCCGCTACAGGTGAAAAAACAGAAGAAACCAGTAATGGGATTTCTCTGAACCAAGATCAACTGGAACAACTCGTCAAACTTCTGAAGCAGCAAACCGTGACCAGTCCCACGACAGCAACAAGCAGTTTTGCTCATCAAGGTACTGCCTTTCATGTGAAAAATCCAATTCCTTGGATACTTGACTCTGGCGCTTCCGACCACATGACAGGTAACTCATCCCTGTTTCACTCTTATACTCCATGTCACGGGAGCTCAAGAGTGAAAATTGCAGATGGAACATACTCTTGTGTTGCTGGAAAAGGATCTATTCGGCTGTCCGAGAAACTTGTCCTAAACTCCGTACTCCATGTTCCAAAACTAGCATGCAATCTGGTGTCTATAAGCAAACTTACCCATGACCTTAATTGCACTGCTAATTTTTCTGTCACTTCTTGTCACATACAGGAGCAGGGATCGGCGAGGATGATTGGCATTGCTGAGGAGGATGGTGGACTCTACTATTTCAAGAATAATGAGTGTACGAATAAACAGGCTGCAATCGCTGAGAATGTATCTTCTGCTTCCAATAAAGATGTAATGATGTGGCATCGTAGGTTAGGCCATCCCAATTTTCATTACCTTAAACGTTTGTTCCCAGATTTATTCAGTAATAAAAATCCAAGTTCTTTTTACTGTGATATTTGTCAATTAGCCAAACACACACGTACATCATATCCTGCCAAACCTTATATAAAATCACATCCATTCCTCCTAATTCATAGTGATATTTGGGGACCCTCTCGTGTTAAAAATGTTACTGGGACTAGATGGTTTATTACGTTTATTGATGATCACACCAGAGTCTGTTGGGTCTATCTTTTTAAAGAAAAAACCGAGGTCTCACAAATCTTTCAAAATTTTCACTCCATGATAAAAAACCAATTCCACACCAACATTAGCGTCTTAAGAACCGACAATGGAACAGAGTATTACAAAGCCATCTTAGGTGATTATCTAGCAACCAATGGTATAATTCATCAAAGTTCCTGTTCTGATACACCACAGCAAAATGGTGTAGCAGAAAGGAAAAACCGTCATTTACTAGAGGTTGCTCGAGCCCTTCTGTTTACTATGCATGTTCCAAAGTACCTCTGGGGTGAAGCCATCTTAACTGCCTCACATCTTATAAACAGAATGCCTTCAAAAATACTCCAATTTCAAACCCCTATGTCTGTTCTTCTGCAAACTTACCCAATGTTTCGTTTTTTCTCCTCTGTTCCTTTAAGGGTGTTTGGCTGCACAGCATTTGTCCATGTCCATTCTCACAACCGTTCAAAACTTGATCCGAGAGCAACCAAGTGTGTTTTTGTTGGATACTCTTCCACACAACGTGGGTATAGATGCTACTCACCCTCTCTTCGTCGTATGTTTGTGTCAATGGATGTTACCTTTCATGAAACCCAATCATATTTCCCTGGGTCCCATCTTCAGGGGGAGATTCTTGGAGAAGATGGTTCTTGGGATGAATTTGATTCCCCAACACCCTTACCTTCACCACAGCCTATCTTGCCTTACATACCGAAGTTGTCACCACCTTTGCCCAACCCGAACCCGACCGAACCTATTATGCCGCATTATAACAAAATATTGGAAACTGAGGAACAAAACTTAGTGGGGGATAACTCCCAAATACCCCAGTTACTTGTTTATTCGCGCAGGAATCATTCTCGGAATAGCAGCAAGCCTGATGCCCAGCAAGGTCAAATGTCTGAACCGGTCCCTCTCCCAGATCCAGAGTCTTCTAGTGGTTCGGGTGATACTGACTTCAACAACAGTTCAGATCTGGATTTGCCTATTGCCCTCAGGAAAGGTACACGGTCATGTACACAGCACCCAATCTCTAATTATGTCTCATATGAGAAATTGTCTCCCAGTTTTTCAGCCTTCACCACTACTCTTACGGGTATTCAGATACCAAGAGATATTAGGGAGGCCCTTGCAGATCCCAAGTGGAGACTAGCAGTTCATGAGGAAATGGGAGCTTTGAAAAAAAATGGCACATGGGAGATTGTGAAGCTGCCTAGCGGGAAGAAAACTGTGGGATACAAGTGGGTGTTCACGGTCAAGTTTAATACAGATGGTAGTGTCAACCGGTACAAAGCAAGATTAGTTGCCAAGGGTTTCACTCAATCTTATGGTATAGACTACAAAGAGACATTTGCACCAGTAGCCAAACTCAACTCGGTAAGAGTCCTCTTGTCTCTAGCAGCTAATCTTGATTGGCCACTTCAACAGTTAGATGTAAAAAATGCATTCCTAAATGGAGACTTGCATGAAGAGGTGTATATGGATCCGCCTCCAGGATTCACAGAAGAAGGAAAATTGGTGTGTATGTTGAAAAAATCACTTTATGGCCTTAAGCAGTCCCCGAGGGAGTGGTTCGAGAAGTTTACTCAAGCTGTGAAGGAACGGGGATTTGTACAAGCTCAATCTGATCATACAATCTTCTACAAACACTCTAAGGACGGCAAAATAGCAATCCTTATAGTATATGTAGATGATATAATTGTTACTGGAGACAATCAATCTGAGTTGGAGTCCTTAAAAGCGTATCTTGCAAGCAAGTTTGAGTTGAAGGATCTAGGTGCTCTCAGGTATTTCTTGGGTATGGAAGTCGCCAGGAGTAGCTCTGGAATTGCTGTTTCTCAGAGGAAGTATGTGCTCGATCTTCTCCAAGATACAGGCATGTTAGGGTGTAAACCAGCTGAGACACCTATGGAGCCTAATGCCAAACTTGGGATTGACGGTGGAAAGAATATTGATCAGGAGTCGTATCAACGATTAGTAGGTAGGCTTATCTATTTATCACATACTCGTCCTGATATAGCCTTTGCGGTAAGTGTTGTTAGTCAGTTTATGCACTCACCCAAAGAGAGACATCTTGAGGCAGTTTATAGAATCCTGAGATATCTGAAAAAGACCCCCGGAAGGGGATTGTTCTTCAGAAAGGGTGATCACAAGGCTGTGGAGATTTATACTGATGCAGACTGGGCAGGTTCTTCAGTGGACAGAAGATCGACATCAGGATATTGTACTTATGTTTGGGGCAATCTAGTAACATGGAGAAGTAAGAAGCAACCAGTGGTAGCTAGAAGCAGTGCAGAGGCAGAGTTTCGAGCATTAGCACATGGTATGTGTGAGGGGATTTGGCTTGGTAGACTACTGGATGAGTTGAGGATCTCAAGTAATTCTCCTATGAAGCTCTACTGCGACAACAAAGCTGCTGTTAGTATTGCCCACAATCCAGTTCATCACGATCGAACAAAACATGTAGAGGTGGATCGTCATTTTATCAGAGAAAAAATTGACAATGGAAGCTTCTGCATGATATACATTCCAACTAAGGAACAGACTGCCGACATCCTAACGAAGAGTCTCCACAAACCGAATTTCGAAGACATGGTGAACAAACTAGGAATGACAAACATTTACATTCCAGTTTGAGGGGGAGTGTGAGAATATTCGGTTTGTTACCGAATTCTTATCTTTCTATATATAGATTAGTTGATTGTTTCCCAATTGTATTTTGGGTAATTGATGTACAGCTGTATAGCTGATTTTAGGGAATTAGTTTCTAGTTTTCTTTTTAGCAACTAAAAGTTGTGTATAAATATACTTGTATTGTATCATTCGAATATATGAAAATACAATCAGTTTTCCCTAAAACACTTTCAGTTTTCCCTAAAATACAATCAGTTTTGCTGTCAATCGATATGACTCTATTTGGACTAAACTAAGCTGAGTCATATGTTAATATTGTTTCGCATATAATTTTATTTGATTTTTAAAAAGTAGGCGATTTCACATGTGATTTTATTAGATTCCGAAAAAAAAAAACTAGAAGGTGAACGTACAAGATGGGAAGATAGGACTAAATACTCTTATAGCATTTGATAGGATTATCAGTCATGTCTCATGTTTTAGTACCGCATAACATGCGATTCTATTAGAGTCCTTGAAAATAGGCTGTGAACTTACGAGATGTGAGGGGATGACCGGATCTTTTGTTTTTGGTAGGAGATTCAGTCATTTGTATGTCCTAATACTGTTTGATATTCTAGATTCCTAAAATATAGGGGGGTTTTTTTTTTATATGTATCATTAAAAGTTTTATCTTGAATATTATGAATTGTTAAGTGTCCAAATTCTATAGTTTTTGTAAAACTAGATGGATTATTTTATCTCTATTTTTTTTTTATTCCTAACAAGTTATTTTTTAATTTTATGATACGTAATCATGTTTTTCTTTCATGATATGAATAACCAAATCTTTTTTCTACAAGCAAAAAAATCTCACTAAAACTATAAATGTGCTATCACATTTGTCAAGTAAATTAGTGATAAATGATAACAATATAGTACTCTCTAATGTTACCGTTCTATATTTCTTTTGTTAAAAATACGTGTTATAATAATTTCAGCTAATACTATGTACGGAGAAACAAGTAGAAGTTTTATTTGGGATAATTTAATCCACAACAAACCCTCTAAAAGAACAAGAGAGCAAATTTTTCTTTTGATAATTAAAACGAAGCAATCTTTATTAGATCAACAACTCACAATTCACAAAATGTTTCCATTAATAACTTAAACATCAATGAAATCGAGTGGAGACATAAATTCCATCTCCATATAACACAACAACAACAAATTAATTCTATCGATAATTTCGTATTTTCTTGTCTGACTCAACAATAACAATATTATTCATTATAGAAAGAAATAATAAGAGTTTATATTTTAGGAGTTTCGGGACAACTTTTTTATTTTGTACTCTCCTTTATTTATTATAATTCATAATTTTATTTGAGAGAGAAAAAACTCCATAGCAAATCTTTCACATTTCTTCTTCACCTCTTGCACACAACGCCACGCCCATCCATCCCAGTACTGGCACAGCTCAAGTCTCCAAACTCCACCACCTCCTCATCACCACCACCACCACCCTTCCCGAATCTCGCCGCCGCGCAATCCGCTGTGAACAGACCCGACGCCGCGTACTCCCTCTCTCCTCCGACCACCGGCATCGCCACTCCCATCTTCACCCGACTCACGTAGTTCCTCCCATAAGTCTTCCCCAGAACCCCCTCCACGTCCCCGCTCAGCGCGTAGAACCTGAACCCCAGATCCAGATGCGCGAAACAATCCTCCTCCGGCTCGACTCCGTAGCTATGGACCCTCGACTCCTCGGCCGTGATCGGCACCACCCTCGCCGTGATCTTGAGCAGCCCCTCTACCTCAACCTCCATCCAGTTTGCCACCGCGAGCCTCGACACTGTGACTTGGCGGGAGGAGTCCGACGACTGCCACGTGGCGACGTCGGAGGCGGGGAGGGGATGGGGTGGCCGTCGAGGGAGAGGGAGAGGCGGTCGACGGCGTCGTCCCAGGCGGCGGTCTTGGCGGCGCCAAGGAAGAGGTGGTGGCGGTCAAAGAGGATGCCGATGGACTGGACCCACGTGAAGTCGCGGGTGAGGTTGGGGTTACGTTTGCCGATGAAGTGGGCGTTGATGTGGAGGTTTTGGTCGGAGACCAGGCAGAAGTCGGCGTCCTTCTTGCCGTGGAAGTAGAACGTTATCCCCGTCGCCGCCCACGAAGCGGGGGTCCTGGCACACTGCGCCGGGCTTGTTGCAGTCTGCCCAGAAAACGACAGTAAAACTTTAAAACGACATAAAATTTGAAAACGACAAGAAATCTTGAGAACGACAGCGTAAGAATAAAGTGGCGCTAGTTGTTGCTTCGAGGACGACGAGTTTTATGATAAAGCGACAACAAGCATTCGACGTTGGAAAAGATAAACAATGGCCTCAGCGACAGTTAAAATTATAAAACGGCAATGAAAAATCAATAAAAGCAGAAAACGACATCAAAAGCCAAATTATTATAAAGTCGGTAATAAATGGAAGCTATAAACAAAATACATTAAAAGTGGATCAATCAAAGTGGAAAACGACAAATAGTTTGAAACGGCATTTTAAGAATAAAAACGACAACTCACTATAGGAAATTATATGCATAAAAAAAGAATAAATCGACAAAAGTTCCAACGACAACAAAACTAGAAGAAGGATATAAATATTCAAGCAGAAAAGGAAAGACTAGGGATATGGAGTTAAATTAAAATAAATGTCAATCAATAATTGATCATTTGATAGATGATTATAATTGATTAGCTATATCGATATGTATTTATATCAGTTAATTATTAATTGATTATGATGATAAGTTGATCAAAATTTGCCTACACCGATCATTTTCTTAAATAAAAAAGAATCGATCAATATTTTAAGCGAAAACTATCTACCTCCTAATTGTTCCATAACACTAGTGAGTTTTGAAACTACTCAATTTAAATCAATCTATTTTGGACTAATAACCATGAAAT
>CM046363.1:11357393-11386218 GCA_025413025.1 Ficus hispida
TTGAGATTGCTTTCTAATAAAATAAGCAACTTTTTAAATAGATTTATTTATAATTTTTTACCCAATTGGATTTTTAATCCTATGTATTTATTTAATTGGAGGAAAAAAACAAGTGAAGTAATTATAACTGGACAATAATTCAGAGATGAAGGTTACAAATCACCTTAGACATATACTTCTTTGGAATTTAATTTGTTTTACAAGAATATTGAATTTGATTGATTGCTATAAATATCAATTTAATTTTTTTTCCTTATTGAAATTTTGTATAATGAATATCAAGGAATCAGGCAAGCAGACATCAACGGGAATAAACCCCTCCAACTCTCCTTAGATAGGATAGGGATAGGATCGAAAAAGCATTCTTTGATCCCATCTCGCTGCAATGTGTTATGATTTGAATGATTATTTATCAAAAATATCTAAGTTACAAGTGCGGTTAAATGAATTTTGTTAATTACAATAAAAAATTTTGACTATATACCCACATCAATTTATAGGATTTAGTCCTTAAACTTTGACAACCCAAATAATTCAGTTCTCTATTAAGAAATTTTCAAATTGGTTTTTTTCTAAGCTTTTTTACTTTTTCTTTCCCCTAAAAACATATATATACACAGTAAAGTATAAGACATGTAAAAAAAAAATTAATCACAAAAAACTAGTTTAACATGTGTAAAATCGTAATGGAATAAATAAAAATATTTTAATAGTACATCAATGAAAATAAACGGTGCAGTTTGGTTTTTTGTCGTTTGGAAAAAACTCAAATACTAAACCACACCGCACTGCGTGGTTAAGTGTATATTAATCCTCAAATCAAACCAAGAAGGCATTAAAAAAAAGGGAGAAAATTATTAAATAATCACATTTTTTTCATATCAACATGATACAAATTCTTTATTTTTTATCATATGACATAAATTTTAGTTAATTTTAATTTATTTTATGTCATATTAGTTTAATATTAATTTTTATATCATATTAGTGTAATGATTTTTAAATTTGTATCATTTAAATATTTTTATCTATAAAAATTATATTTATCATATTAGTATAATAATTTTTAAATTTAAATCATTTTTTTTCCCTATAAAAACCACATCGTTATCGTGTTGGTTTGGGTGGTGTGGTTTGGACGGTTTTTTTTTGCCCTTTCTCGAGATTTGGGCTCAACAATACGACCCATAATAAACATTCCTGAAATCGTTCAAAAGCCCAAACAGCCCAACTGAGTTCAACAATTCTAAAACTACCCACATTATCACCAAAAAAAAAAAAAAAAACACCAAACCTAAACAACAGACCAAAACCTTCCACAATCTAAAGTCCCAACTACCTTTCCATTCTCGTACCCAAACGAAACACAACCCACCCACAAAACAAGAAACAAAGAATCAACACAAAAATGCAAATTCCAAAACGCAAAGGCAATTCCAACATGGGTTTCTTCTCCATTCAAGCAAAACCTCATACTTTCACTCGCAATCTTCTTTTCCCTGTTCACAAAATCCTTAGCATCACAAATCTCTGTCTACCAAGTCCTCAAAGACTACGATTTTCCCAGCGGGATTCTTCCCAAAGGCGTGGCGAATTACGATCTCGACGTCTCCACCGGGGAATTCGCCGCCTATTTCAACGGCAGCTGTAGCTTCTCTCTGGAAGGTTCGTACCAGCTCTACTACGAGCCGCCATTAGAGGCCACATTTCCAAGGGCAGGCTCCAGAGCCTGAAGGGTGTAAGTGTGAAGCTTTTCTGGTTCTGGGTCAATATTGTTGAGGTCAGAAGAGCCGGCAACGACTTGGAATTCTCGGTCGGCTTCGCCGGTGCCGGATTTCCGGTTGATAATTTTGAGGAGAGCCCTCAGTGTGGCTGTGGCTTGAATTGCAATTTTGGCGTTTCTTCCTTTGAGAATTTGGGATATTTTTTCCTACTTGGTGTTTCCTTTTTCCAAGAAACTGATAAATTTAGTATTTTTCTGATTGACTCTTTCTGTTTTTTTACTTTCAGATCTAGAAATGGAGTATGTTAATATCATAATTCATAATTCATATCTTAAATACTTTTCTTCGTATGATAGGATTCTGATTTCTTCCTTTATAGGGATATAGTTTTTTTAGGGGATTTTTTTCTCTTTTTTTTAAATTTCAAATAGATTGTAAAGATATAAAAGAACCTTCTTAAAAATTTTAAACTATGTAGCTGAAACTCTAGCTTTGAGTTTAGATTTCTCTCCAAGCAGGACAGGTGTGTTTTATTAAATGATTTCCTTCCCTTACCGGGCTAATAACGGACTAGTCTTCATATTATTTTTCTTTTTCGTAGTGTTTGTCCCATGTAGGTCTTAGAATTTAGCCACTGCCGCTGCCATTGAAAAATTCATTCAAGTTTGTGTCTGTACATGAATTGGTATTGAAATCGAGAAAAAAAAAAAAAAAAAAAAAGGCGTCGAATCCATAAGCTGAGGCGCAATGCGTTGGGCATCTCAATAGCCAAATCGAAAAGGCGTTATGTGGTGATCATGTGCACGAGTTGTGGCCAATGAGACACAGGCAAGGAGCTGGAGGATCCTCTCACGAACGCATTAATGCGACTCAAACCGAGCTGAGTATGTTCCTCATTCAAGGATGAAGCAACCTATAAGTCAAATTTGCATCTAAAGTATTTTCACTTGCATTCTAATATGTCGTCCTGATCTTTTTTTAACAATGATGTAGAGCACTCAAAGGGAAGTGTTGAGCCTCGGTGAGGAAAGGGATGTCGATTCAAGTAAACTTAGGGCTTTCGAGGATATCTTATGGTTTTGATATGGGTCTTTTAAGGTTTTGATGCCCATATGTTGATTGTGCAGGTTTCATTTTTGTTGCGATTGTTAGAGGAACAGGCTGGTAGGTTCTGTTCTTGCACAAATACTTTAGTTGAATATATGGTAAGGGCGGCAATCTGGTTCATGACCCAGAAACACAAAACAAACTTGATACGAAAAATGCGGATTAGGATTGAAAAAATAGGGTGCGAGTTGAGTTTGGATTGAATCACTCTGACACGATAAAAAAAAATCTGGTCGTGCACTGGTCAACCCGTCAGACATGAATTCAACCCGTGAACCACGTTAATTACTATATCTTTTACCTTCTTCTATTACATATTCAGGTGAGAGTAGGCCCAAATAAATAGTTACAAATAAATAGTTAAGGCCTTACATATAGTATATAGGTTTTTGTTTTTGTTTGTTTGTTTGTTTTTTTCTTTTTTAAGTATATATTGGTTTTTGTTTACTCAATGGCAAGTTATGTAGATAGTGGGAATCAATTAATGGAAGTTTTGATTTTATGTTCAAACTTTAAATGTCTCGTTCATGTGATTTTTCCTTAGAATTTTCCTATCACATTAATTGGTATGCTTTCATTTGCTAGAACAAAAATGCATTTAAAGCCATTTTCTCCAAATTGTCCGGATAATTCCCAATTATCTCCAAAAACATGCAAACAAGTGCACCAACTCTCCTTAACATTTCCAGTTAACCAAAATGGCAAGTACTCTCTCTCTCTATTTATATATCTAGTAGATATATAGTGGCAGAGTCAATATATTTTTTCCTATCACATTAATTGGTATGCTTTCATTTGCTAGAACAAAAATGCATTTGAAGCCATTTTCTCCAAATTGTCCGGATAATTCCCCATTATCTCCAAAAACATGCAAACAAGTGCATCAACTCTCCTTAACATTTCCAGTTAACCAAAATGGCAAGTACTCTCTCTCTCTATTTATATATCTATAGATATATAGTGGCAGAGTCAATATATTTTTTCCTATCACATTAATTGGTATGCTTTCATTTGCTAGAACAAAAATGCATTTGAAGCCATTTTCTCCAAATTGTCCGGATAATTCCCCATTATCTCCAAAAACATGCAAACAAGTGCACCAACTCTCCTTAACATTTCCAGTTAACCAAAATGGCAAGTACTCTCTCTCTCTATTTATATATCTAGTAGATATATAGTGGCAGAGTCAATATATTTTTTCCTATCACATTAATTGGTATGCTTTCATTTGCTAGAACAAAAATGCATTTGAAGCCATTTTCTCCAAATTGTCCGGATAATTCCCCATTATCTCCAAAAACATGCAAACAAGTGCACCAACTCTCCTTAACATTTCCAGTTAACCAAAATGGCAAGTACTCTCTCTCTCTATTTATATATCTAGTAGATATATAGTGGCAGAGTCAATATATTTTTTCCTATCACATTAATTGGTATGCTTTCATTTGCTAGAACAAAAATGCATTTGAAGCCATTTTCTCCAAATTGTCCGGATAATTCCCAATTATCTCCAAAAACATGCAAACAAGTGCACCAACTCTCCTTAACATTTACAGTTAACCAAAATGGCAAGTACTCTCTCTCTCTATTTATATATCTAGTAGATATATAGTGGCAGAGTCAATATATTTTTTCCTATCACATTAATTGGTATGCTTTCATTTGCTAGAACAAAAATGCATTTGAAGCCATTTTCTCCAAATTGTCCGGATAATTCCCCATTATCTCCAAAAACATGCAAACAAGTGCATCAACTCTCCTTAACATTTCCAGTTAACCAAAATGGCAAGTACTCTCTCTCTCTATTTATATATCTATAGATATATAGTGGCAGAGTCAATATATTTTTTCCTATCACATTAATTGGTATGCTTTCATTTGCTAGAACAAAAATGCATTTGAAGCCATTTTCTCCAAATTGTCCGGATAATTCCCCATTATCTCCAAAAACATGCAAACAAGTGCACCAACTCTCCTTAACATTTCCAGTTAACCAAAATGGCAAGTACTCTCTCTCTCTATTTATATATCTAGTAGATATATAGTGGCAGAGTCAATATATTTTTTCCTATCACATTAATTGGTATGCTTTCATTTGCTAGAACAAAAATGCATTTGAAGCCATTTTCTCCAAATTGTCCGGATAATTCCCCATTATCTCCAAAAACATGCAAACAAGTGCATCAACTCTCCTTAACATTTCCAGTTAACCAAAATGGCAAGTACTCTCTCTCTCTATTTATATATCTATAGATATATAGTGGCAGAGTCAATATATTTTTTCAATGTAAATATATACAAAATGATAAAGCTTTTAGAAGAATTTAAATAGGAATATTTTATTTTTAGGAAGCGATATATAATGCGAAAAATGTAAAGAATTTAAAGCTAAAATTATTAAAAAGAAAAATTCACTATACGCGAAACCCCTACTCGATTATAGATAACTCTAGTAATATATACATATATGTATATATCAGTCGTACAAAATCAGGCTTATTTCTCCTCTGGCCTATTTGTACATTCAGCATTTTAGAGCCAAAAAAAGAAAAGTTCAAAATTGAGTCTAAACGCCTACAAACCAGAAAAATACAAATTTTGTCCATTCCTATTACATTTTTACTTCCCACACTATTTTATCACATAATTCTCTCTTCTTCTTTTTTCCCCCCCTCCGAAGGGAAAGGACCCTTATAATATTTTCCTCAATAAAAAAATTGGGCGGGGGGGGGGGGGGGGAGAAGAAAAACCCAATCAAGGAGATAGTCTACTCCACAGTTATGCATCAATTTACTTAATTCCGACGTGGCAAACAATCATTGGTCAGATCCAATAACCAGTATGAAAATTATGTAAACATATATGTAATAGAATTTCCCTCTTTTGTTTGTGTTGGAGGCAATTGTACCAGAGACTCTGAAGCATGAGGTCCACTTGTGAGGGTACTATTCAAACGACGCGGTTTTACTTCTAAAAGGGCCACAAAGTACAAAAAGATTTTCTTCAACTTCATCCCAATCTTGCCTTTTTATTCTTTATATTTTATATCCTGTATATATAAAAATGATTACAATTATCCGCGTGTACTTTTCTGCTAAAATGCGCCGGCCAATTTTGTTTGTGGTGCCTTGCTACCATGATTCAGTGTCGTGTTAAAATCTTCCATGTCAATTATGATCTCTAGACTATGTACATTTGTCTTAATATCTCATGAATATATTAGACTTTTTTTTGGGTAATCTTGGAATTTTTTTTTTTGGGACATTATTTTATGAGACCATTCATTACGAGCCTAGTCGGCATAGTTTTAGGAAAACAATTATACTGTAATTGCATTTATGCACACCAAGAAACACTAGTTAACATTAATTTGAACCCCAATGAAGCAATGGATATCTATTTTAGACATATCTATCATATTTAATCTTCATAAATATTGAGGGTAAATCTCGTATCTCAATCTTAAGTCATTCACGTGATAACTTCAATCATCCACAACCAGCAAAGCAAGGGGGTCCAGACCAAAAAATTACTAAGATTAAGTCACAAAAACTAAGCAGCATAACAAGTGAAAGTGACTGTAGCTCCTCTATCCTCGGACGACTACTCCCAAGATACTCGAAAGAGCCCGTGAAGATCTTCAATCACATGGATTATGGGAGTTAATTAGGATGATCAATTTCCCTTAATCAATGGAGACGTGGTTGCTTTCCGAAAGTCAACCATCAATCAAAAATTAATATAAACGTGTGTATTTTAGAGTGTTGATCAGTCTAGAAAAAAAAATGGAGCATTTAAGAGACTGCAACAATAAAAAAAAGCGTGTCTTAGCTGATGAAAGACACACAAGAACATCCAATCTATTCCAAAATTCTTCCAAAAGCTTTTTTCCTCCATTGTTCATTTTAAGCTTTTCAAAACTCTTTAACTTCTTACTGAAAAATCCTATTACACGCACATCACAAAGGATTAACTCTAACATTAAGAGTAAACCTTTATAAAATCTCTAGTCTCATATTTACTTTTCTGTATTTTATTTACTCGTTCATTATTAGATCAATCCTAGGCACAAATTTACATTAAATGATGTCCAATCAATCATTTACGATTAAATAAATTAACCGTAGATTATATACTCTATAACAAACATTTTTAATGATAACAAATCATTAACTTACCCTATAACATTACAAAATTTATCATTTAAAAATGACAGTATAAATATATATATCATAATCTTATATATCATTAAAGATTATGGTTGTTGGTTAAAACATGATTAAAACATTCTCAACTGATTAGCGGATTCGTTTAGATTCTAAAACCCGATTAGCGTATTCCTGATCATGCAACTCCCTTGATTCTACAACTATAAAAGTAGGATTCTTGTACAAGCCGCCCAAGCATAAAATATTTTAGAAATAATTTAATACGCAACTTGTTAGTGATGGGCATTAACAGTAATGGAAGACCAAATTGTCCCAATATTGTTTGTGTTTGAAGGCAAAAAAAAAAAAATGAAATGAAACAAAAAGAAAAATCCTATTGAATTTCGATGACCAACTAACAAAACCAACCAAGCCGATATTTTTAAGACACCGTCCCACGTGTACCATGCTGCTATCATGCGCCGGTCCCTGTTTTCTTTTTGTCCCTCCGACTTTGAAGCTTTCAAACCCATTGAAAAATCAATGAAATTCACGTCTACTTTGCACTGAAAAAACAAAAACATTATTTTTACTTTTATATATACATATATATATATATAGAGAGAGAGAGAGAGAGAGATAAAAATTTTTAGAGAGAAAAAAACTTTCAATCCATAATATCCCAAATTTGCTTCCTTTCCCCTCTCTCTCGTTCAACAATTCTCTGATATTCTTTTCCTCTTGATCTCTCTCTCTCTCTCTTTTTTTCCTTTCATTTTTTTTATCTGATCCCTTCGTCTTTTTTTGACCAAGTTTTTATCCTGTTTCCATTCATTTCGTTTCGTCTAGCCAAGAAACTTTTTGGGTTTTCTGATTCAGAAGAAGAAAGAAGAAGAACCGTCTTGTTCTTGATTGAATTTGGTGGGTTTTTTTAGTGGGTTTTTTTTTTTTTTTTTGGGAATTGGGAAAAGAAAGATGATGATGATGACAATGGAGGGGATGATGGATAAAGGGGTCTTGGACGACGTGATAAGAAGGCTTTTGGAAGGCAGAGGAGGAGGCAAACAGGTTAAGCTCTCCGAGGGTGAGATCCGTCAACTCTGCGTCAACGCCCGCCAAGTTTTCCTTTCTCAGCCCAATCTCCTCCAACTCCACGCCCCTATTCGCATCTGTGGTCAGCCCCCCCTCTCTCTCTCTCTCTAACAATTCAATAATTCTTGCAAAGGGTTGTTTGTGTTAAAAGGTTGGTCTTGGATAAGTTTTTTTTTTTTTTTTCTTTTCTTTTTGGGATTGGTGTTTTTGATGAACTTTTGGAGGAACCCCACCGGGGTTTTCTTTGCAAGAGCTGGTTGATTCGTTTTTTCGATGAAATGTGGCGAGGGGGTTTCGAATTCTAGTCTCAGAGGTGTGGATTTACCGCTAGGCTAAACTTGCAACGGCGGAAAGTAAAGTTAGGACAGTTGCTTGCTCATAAAAAGTTGGTTTATTATTTTACTGGATTTTCAAGTGAAGGGTTGTGGATATTTGGTGGCCAAAACTGTACTTTTTGTTGTGAAGTAGTTTCTCAGTTCAATACATGATCTTCGTTGTTGAGAAATTTTTAGGCTATCTAGGCGTGGATTGATATTTAGTCGATGTTCGAGGGTATGCATTAAAGACAGAAGCAAAGGTAGAGGCAGCGGGTTCACCCATTGATTCGGAACCGAGAATAGTTGATTGCATACCCAGTTGTACTTGTTTACTTCGATTCAGTTTGGAGCTCGAAAGCATGTTTCAACATCCAAGGCAATTCGAGTACCGGAGCTATTATGAATCACATATTCTAAAACCAAGGAAATGAGTCTCAGAAGTAGAATGACAAAGTTAAAGCCACTGGCTTTTCATCTTTACAGCTAAATAATGCGTTCTATTTTGTTTCCGTCCCTGCATTTCATGTAAATCACAGGGCCTAAATCACCTGTAGAACGAAAGAAACAATTATTTCATAGTTTCAGTTTCTACTTTTTCTTGTTCTTATATTGCAGGCATCTTTTCTTGCAGGTGATATACATGGGCAATACCAAGATCTGCTGAGGCTATTTGAATATGGCGGCTACCCTCCTGCTGCTGACTATCTCTTTCTCGGGACTATGTGGATAGAGGCAAGCAAAGTCTAGAGACGATATGTTTGCTCTTGGCTTACAAAATTAGATATCCCGACAAAATCTTCCTCTTGAGGGGAAATCATGAGGATGCAAAGATCAACCGGATTTACGGGTTCTATGATGAGTGTAAGAGGAGGTTCAATGTCAGACTATGGAAGATTTTCACTGACTGCTTCAACTGTCTGCCCGTGGCGGCACTCATTGACAACAAGATACTCTGTATGCATGGAGGGCTCTCTCCCGAGCTGCAACATTTGGATCTGATAAAGGAAATTCCAAGGCCTACTGAAATCCCAGACTCCGGTCTACTTTGTGATCTTCTTTGGTCTGATCCTGATTCCACAATCGAGGGATGGGGGGATAGTGATCGAGGTGTTTCGTGTACCTTTGGTCCTGACAGAGTTGTTGAGTTCTTGGAGAAGAATGACCTCGATCTCATTTGCAGAGGGCACCAGGTAATC
The DNA here is from genome assembly GCA_025413025.1 of Ficus hispida. NCBI lineage: Eukaryota > Viridiplantae > Streptophyta > Magnoliopsida > Rosales > Moraceae > Ficus > Ficus hispida. Next base: position 11,366,978 of record CM046363.1, read on the forward strand.
CAATAAAAAAATGGAAAAAAGTGAGGCAAATAGATGATAGCCAGTGTTGGTCAGAATATCTAGTTGGCTGGGATTTAGAAAGTTTTTTCATTGTTTTCGCAGGTGGTGGAAGATGGGTACGAGTTTTTCGCTAAAAGGAGATTAGTCACAATCTTTTCAGCTCCAAACTATGGAGGGGAATTTGACAATGTTGGTGCTTTTTTGAGTGTTGATGAAGGTCTAGTGTGTTCTTTTGAAATATTGAAACCAGTAGACTATAAAGCGTCGGCTAGTGGTTCAAAATCATCCCGAATAAAACTCAAAAAGGTATCATTCTCCTCTTTTTTTTTCTTTTTTTTTTAAATCTCCTAAAACAAGTTTTTAATTTGAATCTGATGACCCTTTTTCTATCTTTGCATGAACAGCCTCCTAAAGCCGGAAAGATCTAATGATACAGAAACTTCTTATGTGAAAGTTCTGTGATTTCTTTCGGTTTGATGGAAGATACAGCAAGTGATCTTGAGGAAAAACCAAAAAGGACGCCCTGTCGATGCACACTCGGAGTGTATTAACCTCTAAAATCGATATCAAAGCTTGGGATATGTGGATTTAGTTGCACAGAAATTCTTTATGAAGTTTGTAAATCAAATGTGCATCTTATGCATTAGGTGAGTCGCTGTGTTTTTGCACCTGGGAGGTGCAATTTGTGACTAGAGTTTAGATATTGAGAAGGCTTTTGTTTTCAACCTTTTTGGTTGTGTGTAAAATTAAGCTTTCATTTACTGTGTTATTTTGTAATTTTCCAACGAGTAATTTCACTCATTTGGTTGACAGCTCACGTGTAAAATGACTTCCAATATTTACATGACTTAAATGTTATTCTAAAGTGAAAAATATGTTATTCTATCCCTGTAGTTTCACCTTTTATCAAAATTTGCCTCATATTCTTGAAAACTACATACGTACCATTTATACTTGGAATTTTGCTTCTTTTTTTTTTTTTTGGCAAAATCACAAGACGGTTTGTTCGAATATATCCTTGGTGTGTGCGTATGAAAAAATACACGAGAGAATTCTAGCTCATGTTTTTAAACAAGAATTAGCAGGGCATTCAAGAATTAAAAAGTTTTTTTTCCCCCCAAATTTTCCTGTGGTCAACAGGTTAGAGGGGTTTAATTTAAACTAAAAGTCCAAATCTTGAAGGGTTTGGAGTAGTTTCTGGAAATAGGGTAAATTTTACTAAAACTTTAAACTAAAAAGGTAAATGATGTAATTTGTTCCTTGTTCTAAAACTCATATGATAACAGCATTTAACCAACGAGCAAAGCTACTGATATAGACATTTCAATTCCCGGGTATTGAAGAACGAATAAGCAGGACAAATTCAATAGAATTAAAATACCCGACAAATCGGTGTCCTGTGTTAGTAGACTTTTATATCCAACTAGAAGCAAATGAGAACAGGAGAGAAACTCCAGATTTTAATTTTCAAAACTGAAACTGAGGGATTCCACCATCTATAACAAAAAGTTGTTGAAAATTGATACACGTCTACTTCTAATAGAATAGTAAAAGACCAAGAAAAGTTTTAATTTTACAACAATTCAAACCTGCAAAATTGACAACTAATTATGTTCACCTAGAACGAGAAGATCATCGTGCCTTCTTATTTCTTTGATTGCCAGGATGTTGCTGGCTCATCTTGTTTTCTAGTTTCCTAGCAGTCCGCTGTATAGCGGCCAGCTTCTGACGCTGACTGTAGCTCTTCCGTTTGCTGCAAATAGACAATAAAAACATCTTTGTAACATAACATACATGAGCGTATATTATCATCTTCTTGCTAAGAAAAATTTGAAATGGCAGGAGGAAAGTAACTGACCTTAGAAACAACAATCCTGCTGTAAGAACCATCCCTCCGACTGCCCATGAAACTCTGTCGTTAAACGGCATTTCTGCCACCCACTGCTGAAAATCATCCAACAGACCAAAGCCACCACCTTTCTGGGGTACCGCAGACCGTGAAGCTTTCCATGAATCAGCAATCAAATCAAGACTGGCTTTACTACCATAGCACAATGTTTCTTCAATGTGTGCATCATCTTTAACAGCAAAACCGGCAGCGTGACACAGCTCCGTGCCATTGTGAACCCACTGCGAAGCCTTACCACAGACGAAATCGTTCACTCCACAAGGTGCTAAAACCTGGAAGGCAAACTCGTATCAGAAGTAGGGTTTTATCAAGCTTGGACAAAGAGAATAGCAGAGCAGTTCGATCGTTTCATCTGTTAAAGTTACACAAATCATTGCCTTGGCCGGAAAACACCAGCAGCAGATGAAACAATCCATAAGTTGCTAGTGAAACCATAAGGAGAAATGAAGTTCCTCGTAAATCTATCATTGTAGTACAAGATAAAGAAAAGCCCCATGACTGTTGACATAATATACATGTACATATATATTGACACAGTATGTATATACGCGTGTGTAATGAAACTTATAGTGTAGAATTTGAGGGGGAGCATAAACACCTGTGTCATTGTGTCCATTGAGAAGTACGCATCAGTGCAAGCCTTAAAGACTCGGTCACAGAAAGAGGCGCATACTAAAGGAGGTCCAGGCTGAACACCGACATGCGGATCACAGATTGAACACTCCAATAGCTCCCACAATTGTAAGCACTCTCGACTGGCTTCTCCTGTTGAACCCAGCTTCCTAATGGTTAGCAATGCAGGATATGTCTGTGCTGCATCGCAGCAAGTTTTTTGGCGGAACACCCTGCAAAAGGTCAAATCTTTCGATCCCTTTCTTACCCTTTTTGGAGGCTTTCCTTCGGACAAGAATGGTGGAAAGCGACCACCTTGTGACACGCAGAGTCCATCTGATTTACCTACATTGGAATAGATTTAAAGACTGTCAAAATGCACTAACCATATTTAAAGTTTTAGTAATCAGAAAAACTTGAATCAAGTATAACAAAAATAATTTCAGGAGTCCTTTTACCCCTTTAAGGAACTGTTTGCAAATTTATAACACACTTCATGAACTCAAAAAAACAAAAAAACAAACCATAAACGAAACAATACCACGTTCGAAAATTCTTAACCAGAATATTATTTAGATGCAATGTGAACATTTATGCTTTTCATCCTTTATCCCCAATGTACTCAACCAAGCCTATTTACAAAGCAAATTTTCCCTCTTTTGCAAAACAAACAAACAAACACAAAATAGCGGACTAAAAAAGAACAATCACTCTTGATTATAAATTCTCAATAACCCAGTTCCAGTTTTGTGCTCTTAACTCCAAAAACCATAAAAAATTCGAAAACGAGCTGCAAAAAGACCTCCAAATAACAAAACTTGATTATAGCGAAAAAAAAAAAAAAACAACAACAACAACAAATTTGTATAAATTGTCAACACAAACAAGGAACAAAGCAACAGGACAGAGCAATTTTAGGAGTTTCCGAACTAGAAATCCAGGGTCCATAAGTGACAAAACTGAATCAAATTAAATAAATCTATGTGGAGGGAGAGATTTACATACCAGAGGAAAAGGGTAGGAGCAGATTGAGAAGAAGAAGCAAAATCAAAGACCCGAAACCCATTTTTTTGTTGAATCTAACTCTTGAATTGGAGTGAGCTACGAGAAGACTCGGAAGGTGGATGCGGTAGACTTTACGCCATGATGTTGCCTTCTTCGGTGCAGACTCCAGACAAAGCAATTGTTTTACTCTTGTTCTGGTGTTTTTTTTTTTTTCGGAAGAGAGGGGAGTTGGCCCAATTTTATTGAAAGCTCCTTAAAAAAAAATTATTTTTGCCCCCAAACTTTAATATCTTTGTAATTTCGAACTTTGAAAACTATGAATTTAATTCCAAACTTTATTCAAAATTTTTTTTTTCCATTTTAACATGAGAACGATCATCTAAAATACTGATAATTCCCAATCAGTTGTTTCCAATTGTTCTTGATTTTTACGGAGTCATTTTGTTAATAAAAATTATTATAAGATTATTTAAAATATATATTTGAGTCACTTTACTAATTGAGTCAAATATTTTATTACACCCTGAGCTTATACTTTAAATTAGAGGTTGTTTTCATAAATTGTCCTTGAATTATACACTCATTTTGTTTAGACCCTGTCTTTTAATCTTTCATGTCACATTATCTCAAATTTTTCTATTACTATACAGATTGTCCATATCTCAATATTTTTCATTAAAAGCTAAATGAAAATTGACCATATTTAGATCACGTGAATTTTAATTAATGCTAAATTAATCATAATTAAACATTTTTTAAAAGAAATTATACATCCAAATCAATTATGATGATGCTTTATATCTTCGATGAAAATACAGTTCACTTCCCAAATATAATTGATATAGTCGATAACTGTACAATTTCTTTTTATTTAATTACGACTTTATTAATAAATAAAATACATATGATCAAAACATATTCAATTTTTTTTTTTAACAGAATAATGAGAGAGGGAGAGTTTGCATAATAGTGAAAAAGGTTCATGAAAGTGTGATATGTAAAATCAAAATTAAATTAACTAAAGCCTTCTCTCAATAATAGAAGCCGGAGTTCCGTCAAAAGGAAGAGCTATATTTCTTGCAAAGAAGAGGAGCTTGACTTGAGCTCCGCCAAAAATAAGGAGCTGAGCTCTTGCTCAGCCCTCACGACCATCAGTTGTGGGGCCCAATTTTTCAGATTCATGAAAGTCATGCATTATCAATTATCTTCGATTGCTCTATAAATTCCTCTCGTTTGATTCGTCCAAGTACACACTATTTTCTTTTTCCGAAAAACAAAAAATCTTGTAAATTTTAAAGTCAAGTTAATTGACTTAAACATTGACGTAAGTATCGGCGTAAATATCGGAGTGCGATCAGTAAATATTTAATTTAATTTTACTTATTTGTTTGATTCCAGTTATGAGTTCAATAATATGCTTTTTTTGAGGCTTTACTTTGGGGGAGATCCCGTTTAGTGATCAGGTTTAACTCAAATTAAACTGTATTTTTTTATTATAATTTTTATAATTTTTTAAAAAATTAATAAAAATTATAATTAATTTTTAAAAAGTCAACCAACTCAATTTTAAAAATTTCAACTCAAACCGTTTCATCAAAACAGAGCCGAAATTTTTTTCAAAACAAATATGATTTATGAAAGAAAAACTTAATAAAGAATATTTATATAGAAAGCTACGAGATGGGCGTATTAATGAGTTCGACTCATTACATTTTATATGTACTATTGACTGTTGATACATACATACATATATATATATATGTACGTATGTGTGTGTTGGTAGGTTTAAATTATAAGTTACGTAATCTATGATTATCTATCTGCGTACTCGTTAGTCGTATCTTCCTACAGATTTGTCTTCTTCCTCTTTTTTTTTTTTTGTTTTTTTTTTTCGTCTTTTTTAAATGTGATTAAACTTCATTCGTGCAGCTCTCTTCCTTCTTCATCTGTCTGTCTCTCATCTCTTTCGCTGCTGCTTATTTAGATTTTTTAATGCTTAGTTTCTACTCTGTGAAATTGCATTGGTGGTTAACAGAGCACAACAAACCAATAACAGAGTATATCTAGATTGGTAGCTACAAAAACTATTTTGGTAGTATGTTTATGTTCTATGGAATGTCTTATAATTTCAGGTAATTTTGCAGGATTTATAAGTTGGAGTTCGTGTTGAAGTTTTGACAACTATAGAAATTGATCGTGAGGAGTTTCAACATTCTTCTATTGCTCCTTGCCATTTCCTAATTGCTTTCAAGCATTTAGTGCTTTTTCCTTTCGATTTATGTTTCATTATTGTAAAACACTATAAAGTGATTGTTTTTTTGGTTTTGTTTCTTGCACTGATAAATTGATGTACTAGACTATGTAATTGTTGATCATATATTGAAATTTCATATTATGAATTATTTATTTATTGAATAGAGAGATGTCAAATAATTATCCTGATAAGTCAGATGAGCATTATAATAATTATATTTATAATAATGCAAAAGTTTCTTAATCACTTCTCTCGAGTGATACTGTCCTTAAAAAAAAAGAAAAAAGATTTCGTAAGACCAGCATCATGCTATCTAAACTCTTAAACAACACCATAGAATGCTTTGCCAATACAAATTATGGCATTGAAAAAAATGCTACAATAGATATAGATATGTCATTGCATTTCAGAAAATGCTATGAAACCATTATTATAGCGTTTTTTGGGTGCTATGGAAGATAGTTTTTTGTTGCAATGCGCGATAGTCATTGTACTGTTGGTGAGATTAGTTCTTGTTTTAATCTAAAAGATATTGCCTGCAATGCGAGACACTAAATGATGCGGCTAATGTGCCCAAAAAAAAAAAAAAAAAAAAAAAAAAAAAAGAGGTTCATTATTGGATAAAAAGAAAGAAAGAAAAAGAAACTAAATATTGGTCCTTTGAGAGGAGACAATATTAGATTGTCATCTTGCTGAGAAAAAGAGCAAGTATCGGGCAACATTTATGTGAGATGGCGTGTGAAAAAGGGAAACGAGCTGCTGGACATGATTGTTATGTTCAAAACAGTTGCGGCACTACTATCAGGGGATCCTGTGGGGTACGTTAGAAAACAATGTTTTTTGAAAATTTTTTTATTTTTTTTTGGACAAGAAATGAACTAGATAAGAGGCAAAGACAAATCTATGCAAAGAGGAAGATAAATCAAATAGTAAACTGTCATATAGACAATGGTTGTTCTTATGGAGAGGGTCTGTATAAATAGTATTTGCACCCCAAAAAAAAAAAAAAAAAAGCACAACTTAAGTAGAAGGAAAAAGTATGGATAAAAAACATGTTTTTTTTTCCTTTTCTTTTTCTTTTTGTTTTGTTTTTTGTTTTTGTTTTGTTTTGCTTTGCTTTGTTTTTTTGGTTTTTTTGGTTTTTTTTTAAATCAAAAATTAAAAAAAAAAAAAACAAAAAACTACTCTCTATTCTCCATTACAATATAAATGAAAAATACTTTGTTTTAGTTTTTGAAACTATTCTCTATTCTCCATTACTTAATATAAACGATATATCAACTCTCTTACATGGACCCACCCTATTTTGTCTTGTTATACATGTTGGATATGAAGATAAAAAAGCGTAAAAACTCCACTGCTGATAACATGTATATAAAAATAAAGTCTCTTACATAGACCCACGCTATTTTATCTTTGTTATACATGTTGGATATTCGACACAGGTTGCACTTGGAATACATTATATATATATAGATATATATATATTTCATATGCACATCAATTAGATTGGATCTCTTTGGGAGTATTTATCTTTTGTTTGGTCGCTGGTGCACCATTAGAATTAGGAGTCTAGGATTGGATCAAAAAAACGTCCTTTTTTTTTTTTTTGGTAATTGAGGGTAATAATGGGGATTCAAACTATCGAGTTAAGTGTGTGATTATTGCTAATATATGTCTGTAATTGTAATATTTTAATATGCATTAGTCGAAACTATAATTATTTTTACTTTTTTTTAAATTACTGATGATGACACTGATTAATAGATATATCAAAATATACCAAAACATGTCAATTAAGTTGACATTTATTTGACACTACCATCATCTGCTCATCCTACGTGAAAATAATAATAAAAATAATAATAAAGTTTAACGAAATAGACCAAACCACTCTAAATAATTGTAAAAACACATATACAACTCCACTACCTACCATCTTATAGGATCTAGTGAGACAGATTCATTCAGTGCTGCTTGAGATGAGTGCGTATTGGGAGAGAGAGAAGAGTTGGGATTAAAAAAAATTATTTTTTTGTGCTTTTTCACGGGATAAGTCATTAGTTATGCCGTTTACTTTAGTGAATTACAGTCCCACCATATTGGGAGTTGCAATAAAAACATATCCCATCTAAAATATAAGCACCAAAAACTCTGTAGGGATTTGTTTAATCCTATACAAAGCTCAGTCCAGTGCACCAAATCTTAACTAGGGAAGAAAAAGTGCATATTAATTTTACAGCATTAATTGGGATTGAACAAGAAAATGAAATTTACTTGGACTCTTTTGACTATTTGACCTATCTTGTTTTCCATGGCCCAATCTCTTTTTCTTTTTCTTTTTCTTTTTTCTTTTTTCTTTTTTTTTTTTCTTTTTTCTTTTTTCTTTTTTTTTTTTTATGGGGAAGTGATTTGACCTGTCCTTTTATTGAACAACAAAATATAAAGATTAAAGATTCCCACATTATCTTTATCGTTCTAACACTACTAAACTCTCAATTATTGACGTTTACTTTATAGTCCCCCCCCCCCCCCCCACCTCTTTTTTTTTTTTCTATTATTATATAAACACACACATCTTGGCAGGTAATCTAATTAAGAAACAAAACTTGAATATTCTATGATCTTTCTTCAAGAACCCATCCAAAAAATTTTTTTTTTTTAAATATCAATGTTAATCATAATCTTTCACTATCAAAATTCATAATGCATGATTATCACTTTTTAATTGATAAATCTTTAAATAATTATCGTATCAATTCAAATCAAAAACCATATTTATCAATAAAAAAAATAATAACTTATCATTACATAAATTAATATTTAAAAATTAAAATTATAATAAGTGTTTCGTAGCATTATCCTTCCTAAAATCGCCTGGAAGAATTACAAAGTCGCAATCGCCTCCCCAAAACAACTCTCATCCCCAATGAAAGCAACAAAGCAAAGTACATTCATATATATTATATAAACGTATATATTACCTTAAAGATTCCAAACACCAAAAAAATATATGCAGTCCTTCGTTTCAATAAGCACAAACAACACAAACTTGGTCCCCATTAAAGATTCTCATATTGTTTTTGACATGATTCAGCACCCCACTACAAGCGCAACAAACCCCCACCACCACTGCTAATCCGTCCCTCCATCCTAATCGGCAAAACACTAATCTAAAACCAGATAATCAAGCACACCATCAACATACATTTTACTAAACACGATTATAAACATCGTATCGTTAGATCAAATCTGCAATCACAATAACTTTGAAACAAAAAAAAAAAACGCAATATATACATAGATGGAACAAAAAAAACATTAACCACAACCCTACAGCACTTGACAGAACTACATCTTACAGCCCACCATTACCATCAACACAACAACTACGCTATGCATATGATTTGCACAGAGCATATCTTACATAGCTTCATTACACACGAACAACCAACCACGTACACACAGCCGCTTACAAAGCCCGCCACCTCAGTCCTCGTTAAAAAAACACACATACATACGTACATATATATATATATATATGTATATATATATGATCTAAACAACGTTATATATATATATATATATATATATATTGGGGGATAGATTCTCAGCCGTGATAGGATAGCAAAACATGGCCTCTAACATCACCGTCATATCTCACACGTCGTAAGGAGTAGTAGGGCTGCTCCGGGGTCCAGTTTCGCTTGCCTTCTCGTATGCGTCCGATGTCGACTTTCTTCGAAACCGGAACGACTCTCTGCCTCCTACCAAATCATATTCCATGAGTACACACTCTTGATTTCTTACTCGTCATGAACAAATTTTCCCCACTTCAGTGGCAACAAATTATCAAAAACAAGTCACTTGCAATATTATTACGACCAAAAGAATAGATTGCTCAACTCACCAACTAAAAATAAAGTTGGTATTTCACGTCAGAATTATTATGCTAGTTTCTCTCTATCTACCTAATTAGTAATTAGAACCAATCTAAATGGCTTTCTTTTCCATCTACCTAATTAAAGCTATAGATCTGATTTTTCATTTCTTCATTTAACCAAATTTTGGAAAACCATTTGTGTGTCCCACAATATTAATATGTATACATATATGTGAAACAGACACACACACATACATATATATATATATATATATATGGGGACCGCATCCGAATAAGACCACACCATTAAATTAATGACCATAACTAGTAGAAACACATGCAATAACACTAGTACTACGTCACAAGGACAAAAATGTCATTTCCTAATTACACACTCATAAGGGGACATCTACACGTAATGACAAAAAAACCCTCGTCTGTCCAAGCTAGAGTGGTAGCAGTGCAGGGGCATTTCCAACATTTCGCGAGCTTACCAGAAAACGGTGACACGGGAGGAGTTGACCCAGCTGGTGAGACCGGAGGCGAGCCGGTCTGATACCCCGGGGGTTTTATTATCATGATACTGCGCGTCACTCTCACCGCCTCCTCCGACGGCTCCTCACCGTACGATCTCACGCTCACGTTCCCACCGTCCGATCCTGATCAAATCACACCAAACAAAAGTAAAAACCTCCGGTGTGATCAGCTTTACTCGGATATGCAAGATCGCGTGCAATAAGAGTACTGTGAAGCCTAGATCTAAGCCGTCCGATCATTAAAATTTAAGCAAATTCCGTTATATCTATATCTATATATATATATATATATGTATATTGTTCTGAATCTGATGATCTAGAAGTTAATTCGAAAAAGTTGTATGATAGTTAGCCGGCGATACCCTTGCCGGAGTTTGGACGGAGACTGAAGGAGGAGTACTTCCGTAGCTTGCCGAGACCGTTGTCCGGCCGTGGGCCGGCGACGGTGTCGTCCCAGAGCTGGTCGAGAAGTCCCATGGCGGCGGCGCACGTTAGCAAAACAGATGCGCGAGTTAGCCAAACAAAAAAGGAAAAGAAAAAAGAAACTGGCGTATTTCTCGAGAAAAGAAATAGAAAAAGAAAATTAAAAAGAGAAAAAAGGGAGATCTCCAAAGCTCTATCTTCAAAATTCCCCAGAATAAAGGAGTGAGCTTAGGGTCCGGGGGGTATTTAACGGCGGGGGAGGGGCGTTAAATGTCGAACAAGTTTGGTGGGGATGGGGAATCTGGACCGTCGGATGGATCTAGAGGGTGACCTGAGGACGTGGCATGTGGATCGATGAGCACGTAATTAGGATAAGACCGAAATGACAGGTGGGGACCACCGGCTGGGCAAGATTTGGGAAGGTGAGAGTGACACGTGGATGTAAATCCAAGAGAGAGTCACGTGACGAGGGTCGTCTTTCGGATGGTCGATAATACGAGAATGCCCTTGGCTTTATCCAAACAGTTACTAAAGAGGCTCAGGGTTTGGATTAATTTACGGGTGTCCCATTCTGGCCTTTCTTTTTTTCCAGTTTCCCCGGAAGCCCGTTTTATCCGAATTAAGGTGGCGCTCGGTACGTGAAGATAAAATTTTAGGTTTTGTTTGGTAAATAAATTAAATTTGAGTTGAGATTAAAATTTTTAAATTTAAATTGAATTAATTTTTTAAAAAATAATTATAAATTTTATTAATTTTTAAAAAAATTAAAATTAAAATAAAAAAATATAATTTAATTGAAATTAAATTTTATTAAGACGTGGATCCTTAAAATTATAATTAATTTATTTTTTAAATTTTAATTATAATTTTTATTAAATTTAAAAAATAAAAAATTAAAATAAAAAAATTAAAATTAATTAAAATTAAATTGAAATGTTGAATGAAGAATAAAGAGTTGGAGTTACAAAAAGCCGTTTTATCCCTTTTTTTCTCTCTCTCTCTCTTTCTTTTGACCGTACAAATACTGCCATTCGTTCGGACGACACTGGGGGTGAGCCACCTAAAAGTCGTCGTTTAGTTATATTTCCTTCTTTTTCGCTGAATGTGTGGTCGTTTTTTCTTTTCTTTTTTTTTTTTTTTTTTAATTTCTCTCTCACACCAAACGAATTGCTTGTTTGATCTTTTAAAAAAAAAAAAAAAATTGCTTGTTTGATCTCAATCCTTTTAAAGACTTGTTATTTGATCCTAATCTTTTTTGAAAAAGCATATGAACAGCACAAATTTGACCATTATTTTAATATGATATAAAAAAACTAATATTAAATTAATATAATATAAAATTAAATTAAAATTAATTAAAACTTATGTTATGTTGATTAATAATAAGGAATTTATACTACGTTAATTAATAAATTAAAAAATATGATTATTTAGATAATTTTCTCATCTTTTTTTATGATTAAAAGGTTCTTAAACATTTTAAAAGAGTATAATTAATCCTTTTTATTAACAATAAAGTTATAATTTTAATAAAAAATATAAATATGTCACGTTAATCATACATATTTTTTTAAATGGTAATAAAGGGAAAAAAAAACTTTATATTTAACTTTCAAGTGTCATATGTTATTATTTCATCCAATTTTAACTTTCTTTTAGTAATAAGCATCAAATTACATCATTTTAAAGAGTTTAAAAACCTGTTAATCATAATCAATAAATAAGAATTTAAATTACAACTTGATAAAAATATAGGAGATAAAAAGAGCAATTAACTCAAAATTAAAGGAAGATCTTTGGCCTAGATCTTGGGAAAATAGTACAGATATATTGATATGATCTAAATCAGATCCAACTTATAACTTGCCAACTTAATATTTGTTGAAGGCATCATTGTATAAAGACTATTTTTAACAGACTTTTATTAAGGGGCTGTGCACTTTGACCATATGCTATGTTTTAGGAGTCTCAGTAATCTTCGCCGCATTTGTTGCAAATGGATTGGATGAGGATTGTCCTACATATTTGTGATATTTATGATTACTTATTTTGTTGCAAAAGTTTTCTTGTCTATTTTGGTTTTTTTTATTTTTTTTATTTTTTTAATCTTGTCTAGTTTCGTTTGAATAGATTAAGATGGTTTGTAGTGGATAAGTTTAGATTTGCACGTCTATATTTTGATTGGGTTCAAAATTAGACCTATTTATCTGTGGACAAAATAGAAGAAGAAAGGTTTGGATAATTTATTTGACTATTTTGGTATCTTTGGATGGTTTCGTTTTTTTTTCGAAAACTTTTATCCGATTGTAATTGCAAGTATAATATAATAGTAATCTTATATGAGATCTAACTGTAAACTTCAAAATCCAAAATTTCCCAACCTTAAGTTCAGAAAACATGTACATTTGGTGTCACAAACTCAAAAGAAAGAAATAAAATTAAAAGAGAATTCATGTAATTCAAAAAACAGTGACCTCTCAAGATAATTTGGTTCATTCTAGCTAATCAAGACCTCCCACATTTATTGTTTTTAATACAAAAATATGCGACTCACATTTCTTACTATTCTTTTCTCAATATAGACAATTTTTGTAGTTGATGTGGCCCATGAGATGAACACTTCAAATGGTATATGCTCTCCTAAGATAAATTCATAATAGGCCTCTCAATTATGTAATCAATTTAGAATCAGTCCATATATTTAAAATCTATCTGTTAAAAATTATATTCTGTTTATAAGAAAGGTTTTCTAATTATAATCCAACCAAACATGTTATTTGGTGCTCCAAAGACACTCGCAAACATGCTGAATGTAAGGTTTGGATTAAAAAAATAAAATAAAAAACATTATGGTAACATTGATAGGCAAATTGTCTTCTTTATTCCAACAATACCCTTATATTTCCCATGGGGGCAAAGCAATTAAAAAACAAAAATGTCAAAACATGGTTCTTTCTTTCTTTTTTTTCTTTTTTTTTTTTTTCTTTTCTTTTTTTGGCTAACCCTTTAGTATTCTTCTTCTTCTTTTTATTTTTTGTTCTTTTCAAAAGGTTTACGGGTAGAGCATCAATATCAATTTCCTTGCAAACAAATCCTTGCTACCAAACTAAGCAAAAATACTTAAAATGAACACTCTCTTCTATGAAATAGAAAGAGTAATTCAGGGGAAATTTTTATAATTTTAATTTATCAATTTTATTGTTATGTACTGACTATTTTTATCAAGTTTGATTGAAAGTGTCCTAAGGACATTAGTTAATTGTTTCTTATTAATTGAGTGGTTAATTGTTAAATAATTAAAAAAAAGGAAAAAAAAAAAAAAAGAAGAACAAGAACAAGAAGACATATGAACTCATGTTGGAAACAAAAGGATTTAAAAAAAATATTGGAAACAAAATGACAAATCAAATATTATATTTGATTAAAATTCTAAAAAAGATTTGGTGCATTTAAATTTGTTTTTTCTTTTGGCTAAGCATGTTAGTTTTGTCTTTGTATTGAAGTCACATAATTGTCTCGTTGATTTTGTATCTTTCTTCCTCCCATTTTAAGCAAAATAATACAAAATTCAAGCAAAATGAAAAGTAAAAACCGCAACTCCTTTTTTATTTTTTATTTTCGGCTTGAAAGCTACAAGAACTTGAAAAAGCCAAATTATGCGACAACTACTAAGCAAAAAAATAATAAAAACACACACACACACACCTAACGTGGTATATTTATATTAATGCAAATATGATCTCACGTCAGAAAATATTTTTGCTTTCATTTTTTGTTTGACAATTGGTTCAAATAGCTCTTAGCTCTTAGCTCTTACTTATTAAAAAAAAAAAAAAACGATAACACTACATACCAAATTTAGAATCTAAAAGTTTCTATTCAAACTCATATTCTTCCACCTAGGGATGGTAATTCGTGTCACGTGTCAGATTCATGTGGTATTAGAGTCGTGTTGAATTTTTCTTTCCCAACCCGAACACGATCCGTGACACGAAAAAGACTCGAAACTGCGACGCGAACACGATACGAACCCGTAATGGGTTGATATGATACGAACTGAAATTGACCCGCGATACAAAATTGACCCACGATACGAAATTAACCCACGACACGAATTTGACATGAAATTCAGGTCTGAACCGGGTCATATTCGGGTTGGACCCGAAATGTTCGGGTTCTACGGGGTCCAACCTGAATACCACCCTTTTTTTCATGTGTTAATTTCGAGTGACCCAAATTTGACCCACATCCTATTTTTTTCAATCCGAACCCACAAAATTCGTATCGTTTTTTAGTCCTGTCGTAACCCGTATTGCCACCCCTATAGTTTCACCTTTTAAATTAGTCCCAAATCTACACAACCAACCAAGAGCCAGAAGAAAAAGGTAAGGGAAAGGAAAAGGGGAAAAGAGAATAAATCTTTTGATTTTTCTATCATTTTTTTTTTTCATTGATAAAACTATCATGAGATGAATATTTTAACTATCAATTTCTTTAACGTGTCACATGTATTTTCTGTCCAACAAATACGAGAAAAAAATCTATTATTATTCCTTTTTTAGAGATTAAGAGATAAGGGAATTGGAGTTTATGTTTCAATAATTAAGGAGCGCATTGTTATCGGTTCATAACATCACGGAAAATTTTTTAAGTTCATTCTAATTTTTGTTCCTTTTACATAATATTCTTTTCTTTAAAAAAGAAAAAAAATGTATATTTATGCGTTTTTTTTGCTATTTTCTGTCGTTACAATTGTATTATTTTCATTATTTTCGTTGTTGAAATTACTTATCAAAACTTTTTTTTTTTTTTTGGGTTTGCAAATAAAGATTTGTCAACGTTACGATGATAAGTTTGTGGATAAAATATGAATGGATTGTCGATGTTGTCCAATAGGAAACAAAGTGAGCTCATTGTGAAGAATACAAAAATGAAAAGGAAAGAAAAAGAAAAAAAGAAAAAAAAAATTTGACACCCTTTATTAAAAAAAGAAAAAAAAAAAAAAAAAGAAACAGAGATAGGCAGCCCCAATAATTCATAAAATAACAGAAAAAGACTAAAGAAGAAAAGAACAAAAACACACACACCCTAGTTCTTACTATCTCACAGGGGGAAAAAAAGCATTATTTATGATGTTGATAGATTTGCTGATGCACCAAGTTTTGTATTTGCATTTGTCGCTAATAATTTTATAAAATATATCATATATATTTTGGGTAGAAAATATATATCATATATTTGTATAAAATATAAAAATATATCGTTTTTTTATATGGCAATGGAGCTTATTCGTGGTGAAAATAAAAAAACTATCTGAGTATAAGGGTATAAATGTAATAAAAGATTTTAATTTAAAAATAGGGTGCCTTAATGAAAAAAAAAAAAAATGGAATGTCTAATAGTTTCGAAAATGAATTCCCTAAAAGAATCTCCCATAAAAAATAAAAAATAAAAAATTTAACAAATGAAAAGAACAAGACAAAGTATGGGATGACAAAGGCCATATGCCCATAATGCGGGCCCGCATTAAAGTAATGCATGCGTTGCTCCTGTAGACAAGACAAAACAAATTTTGTCTGCATTTTCTCAATCACAAAATCCACTAAAATTAGAGAAGAAATTATATGTACGCATTATCTGAAAGGTTTAAAGATTATATGAAACTTCAGCTAAAATAAATAAATAAATATTAGATGAAAAGAGAGAGGGAGAGAGGAAAAACTTCCAATGGTCTAGTTTGGTTTTGAAATGAAATTATTGTCGTTTTAAAATGAAAAGTCACTTTTTTTTTTTTTTTGGTTATGAAACAGCTAGCATTTGGATTTGCAATTTAAATATCTGAAATGATGTTTAGATAGATATTAAAAATAGTCATTGCAAATAGTTTTTTTTTTTAACAAATCTAATAAAATCTTATCATATTTTAGTAGGATAAGGATCTAGATTTATTATCTTTTCATTATCTACATATTGAAAAAAAAAAAAAAAACAATCGTTTTAATCATAGAGGAAATGAATAAGTTAAGAAATTTTAAAACTTGAAGCAGAAAAGAGAGAAATTTTTTAATCTGAAAAACGTTAATGTGCAAAATAGGTTTGAAATGAAAATACGAGGAATGTTGATTCTGAAAAAAGAGATTTTTTTCCATCTTGTTTAAAAAATAAGATGAACTAAACAATCCAAACAAATACTATTATTTAAGAGAAAATTAGATGGAGAGCCGTGATTTGAGTACCTTCCTATAATTTTATCCACTCTAATATTAAAATTGATGATTTTAGTCTTATAAAATGGTAAAATTATTAACTTTAATGTTATGCATATAACCCCTATTTTAATCTCATTTCCAAATAGGCCCCAAAATGATTACAGCATCAAAGTTCTTCTTCCATTTTCTTTGATTGCTGCAATTAAAATACGAAGAATTCACATTCTACTTTGGATTATTACCATTTTTATTTCTTGAATTAAAGATTAAATCTTATTTTATCTATGATTTTTAAGACGTCTTAGAACAAGTATTTGATTTATTAAATTATTCTAAATTAATCCATTCATCCGTCCATCCAAGTATTAAAATTTGAATTAAAAAAAATACGCATAAGAATCACATGTGATTAAGTAGGAGTTAATTTTAAGTTGTAAAATTTAAAGAAATACGGATAAGAAGGAACTTATGACTTTTTTAGTCGATATTTTAAACAGTTTAATTGTAAGATTAAAAACTCGTTGTATGACATTTAAAGAATTATGGACTACAATGAGACTAATCCTTCTATTTTTATTCAAGAAATGAAACATTGATTATAAATCTACTTTTTTAAATCCATGAGTTGTTGTAGTTTTACTAAAAATAATTATAAATCTGTTATATATATATATATATATATATATATATATCAGAAATCTAACTAACTGAAGAACAACTACGTTAAAGAACGGTGTAAGATTAATGTCTCTCATTTATTAAAGGAAAAATGAAAAGATTTCCGAATTTTAAATTTAAGAGCTGTTATCTATTTCCACTTTTAATGCAATAATGGATGACAACATCAACTCAAAAACAAATAAATATATAAATAAAAACAATGGATGACAACACAAAATATTAAGTAGAACATTACACATAATTATTATTGATAGCAACGTGAGCTACTAACTAAACCATTTACTTGTCTCAAGTTTCTAGTTCGTTCAACAACATACACAATACAATGCAAGTTGCAACTTTTGGGCTGTGCAAGCCACTGCAATAGTAATTATATCATTAGACCGTAACTATTGTTTTAAATTATTCGATTAATTTTTCTAATAGTCTGATTTATTATCGAGAATAATTCTATATTTTACATTGAATATTTTCAAATTATACTGTTAAAAATTTAATCAATCATTTCAAAAGTTATTTATGATTGATAACGAAAAATAAGAGAACCACGATAGAATACGACAATGTGGCCAACATAAAGGACCTACCATAATCATCAGATTAAAGTCTTAAGCCGTCGTCTCCACATTGACAAGCAAATTGAATAATTATGACACGTGGTTGATATCCACTTATCTTTCTCACTTCTGAATATTATACACAACAGTACAATTCATATTTTTAAAGAAGAAGATGAAGATAAGTAATAAATTCCTCCTGTATTTTCTTTTACTAGTTAAAATAGCCTATGTTTCTTAAAATATAATTTCACTATTTATAAATTCTCAAACATTTGTAGGTTTAAAATTAACGAATGAACATACCGAAATGTCCTTGACAAACTGAAAATAACATGTCAAATGTGAAGACTGGTATTTTTGTACCTACAATGGACCCGTTTGGTAAAGTTTTTGTTTTTTCTTCTAATCAGTAGAAGAAGAAAATAAAAATTATGACTTCTCAGTAAATGTTTGGAGTCAAAGAGTTTTTAAGATCAAAATAATCTTTAAAGTACTTTAATAAGTACTAAAATTGTTAAATGAAGTTTATAATATATAATTTAAATTTTGTTATAAGTTTTAAAGTTACTCAAAAGAGTTTTTACTAGAAGTTACATTTTTTAGTTTTGACAAAAAGGAGACTGGAAGCTTTTCTGACAGATCATCCAAATACTTCTAAAAGCTGCTTTAGGATTTGTGAGCCAAAAAAAACCAAAAACAGCTTGTTAGGAAGCTCTGCCAAAGGAGCCATATGTTGATCAAGGTTTATTTTGATGTAATTTACAAATTATAAGGGATTTTTTTTTTTTTTTAAACTTGGGGATAGGAGGATTCAACTTGCATCTTAAAATGGAATATGTGTGGTGTTACTGTTAGACTATACATGTACTCACGGTGAATGATTATTCTAAATTGTACTAAATTAGTTGCTTTAAAGCATAAGGGAGATTTTAGTATAATTCTAAAATTTTAAATAATAATAATTATTATTTTTTTATAAAAAAATTCAAAAGCGCCTCCTCCGACCCATTTTGTTTCTGACCTCGTATCATGTAAGAAGCATGCCAAGCTGTAAAGATTCGTAAACCACAATGCTTAATGTAACGTCCAGGATTTTGAGATACGGAAAAATTCTGCGCAACTTAGAGACTTCAGCAAGTTTAAGGACAACCTTCCTCAAAATCAAGTCT
>CM046363.1:11386318-11400646 GCA_025413025.1 Ficus hispida
TATTTGGACTAAACTAAGCTGAGTCATATGTTAATATTGTTTCGTGTGAGAATATTCGGTTTGTTACCGAATTCTTATCTTTCTATATATAGATTAGTTGATTGTTTCCCAATTGTATTTTGGGTAATTGATGTACAGCTGTATAGCTGATTTTAGGGAATTAGTTTCTAGTTTTCTTTTTAGCAACTAAAAGTTGTGTATAAATATACTTGTATTGTATCATTCGAATATATGAAAATACAATCAGTTTTCCCTAAAACACTTTCATGGTATCAGAGCCTTAGCCTTCTTCCCAAAATCATAGCTTTCATCCCGAAATCTGCCCAGTCCCACTTTCGTCTGCCCAGTCCCGAAATCTGCCCAGTCCCACGTCTTATCTGCCCAGTCCCGAACCTTCATCCCACTTCTCGCCTGCCTAGTCCCGAAACCTGCCCAGTCCAGAGGAGGAGTTTTCGGCCAGACCAGAGAAGGAGTTTTTTTGTTGGCAGATTTTTCGGCCAGACCAGAGAAGGAGTTTTTCGGCACCAGAGAAGGAGTTTTTTCGGCAGTTTTCTTCCAGATAGTTGCTCTTCCCGACAATGAGTTCAGAGAAGGAGATAATGGGCGCTGCTAAGGATGGTTCTTCCCTCTCCACACCCAGTCCAGTCATATCGACAGTGGCTGCTCAGTCCTTCGGAGAGGGATCATCACTGCAGATTACAAATCACAGGTTAGATGGCAAGAACTTCCTCCAATGGTCCCAGTCGGTTTTGATGGTGATTCGAGGGAGAGGAAAAATCGGCTACATCACAGGCGAGGTCCAACGGCCCAATCCGACAGATCCGACGTACGGTAATTGGAACTTACTAATTCTATTGTCATGGCATGGCTGATTAACTCCATGGAAACCCCATATCAGCCGTACCTACCTGTTTCTTCGCACCGCCAAAGCTATTTGGGATGCCGTAAAGGAGAATTATTCGGACCTTGAAAATGCTTCACAGGTTTTCGAGATTAAGAATAAGCTCAAGGATATTCGGCAAGGCAGCTTGGATATCACCGAATATTACAATGAGTTGCAAACTTTATGGCTGGAATTGGATATGCATTATGAAGCTGACTGGGGTGATCTAGACGGCAACATGAAGTTAAGAAACATTTAGAGAAAGAACGGCTGTATGACTTTCTCGCTGGGCTCAACAAGATCTTGATGAGGTAAGAGGACGAATCCTAGGCCGGAGACCATTACCCTCCATCGGAGAAGCTTTTGCTGAAGTGCGTCGAGAGGAGAGCCGACGTCGGGTGATGCTAGGAGAGAAGAGGGACTTGTCTGTGACTTCTTCCGGTGAAAGACCTACTGAGACCACTGCCCTTGTCACTAAGAGTAATGTTAATCGACCTCATAGTGATCAAAAATCAACTCAGCGCCCACGGTGCTCCACTGTAACAAACTTGGCCATACCCGGGACCGATGTTGGGATATTCATGGACGACCAGCCGATGCGAGGCCAAAGAAGCAGCCTCAAAGCAAGGGGTTTCAAGCCGCTACAGGTGAAAAAACAGAAGAAACCAGTAATGGGATTTCTCTGAACCAAGATCAACTGGAACAACTCGTCAAACTTCTGAAGCAGCAAACCGTGACCAGTCCCACGACAGCAACAAGCAGTTTTGCTCATCAAGGTACTGCCTTTCATGTGAAAAATCCAATTCCTTGGATACTTGACTCTGGCGCTTCCGACCACATGACAGGTAACTCATCCCTGTTTCACTCTTATACTCCATGTCACGGGAGCTCAAGAGTGAAAATTGCAGATGGAACATACTCTTGTGTTGCTGGAAAAGATCTATTCGGCTGTCCGAGAAACTTGTCCTAAACTCCGTACTCCATGTTCCAAAACTAGCATGCAATCTGGTGTCTATAAGCAAACTTACCCATGACCTTAATTGCACTGCTAATTTTTCTGTCACTTCTTGTCACATACAGGAGCAGGATCGGCGAGGATGATTGGCATTGCTGAGGAGGATGGTGGACTCTACTATTTCAAGAATAATGAGTGTACGAATAAACAGGCTGCAATCGCTGAGAATGTATCTTCTGCTTCCAATAAAGATGTAATGATGTGGCATCGTAGGTTAGGCCATCCCAATTTTCATTACCTTAAACGTTTGTTCCCAGATTTATTCAGTAATAAAAATCCAAGTTCTTTTTACTGTGATATTTGTCAATTAGCCAAACACACACGTACATCATATCCTGCCAAACCTTATATAAAATCACATCCATTCCTCCTAATTCATAGTGATATTTGGGGACCCTCTCGTGTTAAAAATGTTACTGGGACTAGATGGTTTATTACGTTTATGATGATCACACCAGAGTCTGTTGGGTCTATCTTTTTAAAGAAAAAACCGAGGTCTCACAAATCTTTCAAAATTTTCACTCCATGATAAAAAAACCAATTCCACACCAACATTAGCGTCTTAAGAACCGACAATGGAACAGAGTATTACAAAGCCATCTTAGGTGATTATCTAGCAACCAATGGTATAATTCATCAAAGTTCCTGTTCTGATACACCACAGCAAAATGGTGTAGCAGAAAGGAAAAACCGTCATTTACTAGAGGTTGCTCGAGCCCTTCTGTTTACTATGCATGTTCCAAAGTACCTCTGGGGTGAAGCCATCTTAACTGCCTCACATCTTATAAACAGAATGCCTTCAAAAATACTCCAATTTCAAACCCCTATGTCTGTTCTTCTGCAAACTTACCCAATGTTTCGTTTTTTCTCCTCTGTTCCTTTAAGGGTGTTTGGCTGCACAGCATTTGTCCATGTCCATTCTCACAACCGTTCAAAACTTGATCCGAGAGCAACCAAGTGTGTTTTTGTTGGATACTCTTCCACACAACGTGGGTATAGATGCTACTCACCCTCTCTTCGTCGTATGTTTGTGTCAATGGATGTTACCTTTCATGAAACCCAATCATATTCCCTGGTCCCATCTTCAGGGGGAGATTCTTGGAGAAGATGGTTCTTGGGATGAATTTGATTCCCCAACACCCTTACCTTCACCACAGCCTATCTTGCCTTACATACCGAAGTTGTCACCACCTTTGCCCAACCCGAACCCGACCGAACCTATTATGCCGCATTATAACAAAATATTGGAAACTGAGGAACAAAACTTAGTGGGGGATAACTCCCAAATACCCCAGTTACTTGTTTATTCGCGCAGGAATCATTCTCGGAATAGCAGCAAGCCTGATGCCCAGCAAGGTCAAATGTCTGAACCGGTCCCTCTCCCAGATCCAGAGTCTTCTAGTGGTTCGGGTGATACTGACTTCAACAACAGTTCAGATCTGGATTTGCCTATTGCCCTCAGGAAAGGTACACGGTCATGTACACAGCACCCAATCTCTAATTATGTCTCATATGAGAAATTGTCTCCCAGT
Organism: Ficus hispida; assembly: GCA_025413025.1. Classification (NCBI taxonomy): domain Eukaryota; kingdom Viridiplantae; phylum Streptophyta; class Magnoliopsida; order Rosales; family Moraceae; genus Ficus; species Ficus hispida. Next base: position 11,389,749 of record CM046363.1, read on the forward strand.
TTTTCAGCCTTCACCACTACTCTTACGGGTATTCAGATACCAAGAGATATTAGGGAGGCCCTTGCAGATCCCAAGTGGAGACTAGCAGTTCATGAGGAAATGGGAGCTTTGAAAAAAATGGCACATGGGAGATTGTGAAGCTGCCTAGCGGGAAGAAAACTGTGGGATACAAGTGGGTGTTCACGGTCAAGTTTAATACAGATGGTAGTGTCAACCGGTACAAAGCAAGATTAGTTGCCAAGGGTTTCACTCAATCTTATGGTATAGACTACAAAGAGACATTTGCACCAGTAGCCAAACTCAACTCGGTAAGAGTCCTCTTGTCTCTAGCAGCTAATCTTGATTGGCCACTTCAACAGTTAGATGTAAAAAATGCATTCCTAAATGGAGACTTGCATGAAGAGGTGTATATGGATCCGCCTCCAGGATTCACAGAAGAAGGAAAATTGGTGTGTATGTTGAAAAAATCACTTTATGGCCTTAAGCAGTCCCCGAGGAGTGGTTCGAGAAGTTTACTCAAGCTGTGAAGGAACGGGGATTTGTACAAGCTCAATCTGATCATACAATCTTCTACAAACACTCTAAGGACGGCAAAATAGCAATCCTTATAGTATATGTAGATGATATAATTGTTACTGGAGACAATCAATCTGAGTTGGAGTCCTTAAAAGCGTATCTTGCAAGCAAGTTTGAGTTGAAGGATCTAGGTGCTCTCAGGTATTTCTTGGGTATGGAAGTCGCCAGGAGTAGCTCTGGAATTGCTGTTTCTCAGAGGAAGTATGTGCTCGATCTTCTCCAAGATACAGGCATGTTAGGGTGTAAACCAGCTGAGACACCTATGGAGCCTAATGCCAAACTTGGGATTGACGGTGGAAAGAATATTGATCAGGAGTCGTATCAACGATTAGTAGGTAGGCTTATCTATTTATCACATACTCGTCCTGATATAGCCTTTGCGGTAAGTGTTGTTAGTCAGTTTATGCACTCACCCAAAGAGAGACATCTTGAGGCAGTTTATAGAATCCTGAGATATCTGAAAAAGACCCCCGGAAGGGGATTGTTCTTCAGAAAGGGTGATCACAAGGCTGTGGAGATTTATACTGATGCAGACTGGGCAGGTTCTTCAGTGGACAGAAGATCGACATCAGGATATTGTACTTATGTTTGGGGCAATCTAGTAACATGGAGAAGTAAGAAGCAACCAGTGGTAGCTAGAAGCAGTGCAGAGGCAGAGTTTCGAGCATTAGCACATGGTATGTGTGAGGGGATTTGGCTTGGTAGACTACTGGATGAGTTGAGGATCTCAAGTAATTCTCCTATGAAGCTCTACTGCGACAACAAAGCTGCTGTTAGTATTGCCCACAATCCAGTTCATCACGATCGAACAAAACATGTAGAGGTGGATCGTCATTTTATCAGAGAAAAAATTGACAATGGAAGCTTCTGCATGATATACATTCCAACTAAGGAACAGACTGCCGACATCCTAACGAAGAGTCTCCACAAACCGAATTTCGAAGACATGGTGAACAAACTAGGAATGACAAACATTTACATTCCAGTTTGAGGGGGAGTGTGAGAATATTCGGTTTGTTACCGAATTCTTATCTTTCTATATATAGATTAGTTGATTGTTTCCCAATTGTATTTTGGTAATTGATGTACAGCTGTATAGCTGATTTTAGGGAATTAGTTTCTAGTTTTCTTTTTAGCAACTAAAAGTTGTGTATAAATATACTTGTATTGTATCATTCGAATATATGAAAATACAATCAGTTTTCCCTAAAACACTTTCAGTTTTCCCTAAAATACAATCAGTTTTGCTGTCAATCGATATGACTCTATTTGGACTAAACTAAGCTGAGTCATATGTTAATATTGTTTCGCATATAATTTTATTTGATTTTTAAAAAGTAGGCGATTTCACATGTGATTTATTAGATTCCGAAAAAAAAAAACTAGAAGGTGAACGTACAAGATGGGAAGATAGGACTAAATACTCTTATAGCATTTGATAGGATTATCAGTCATGTCTCATGTTTTAGTACCGCATAACATGCGATTCTATTAGAGTTCTTGAAAATAGGCTGTGAACTTACGAGATGTGAGGGGATGACCGGATCTTTTGTTTTTGATAGGAGATTCAGTCATTTGTATGTCCTAATACTGTTTGATATTCTAGATTCCTAAAATATAGGGGGTTTTTTTTTTTATATGTATCATTAAAAGTTTTATCTTGAATATTATGAATTGTTAAGTGTCCAAATTCTATAGTTTTTGTAAAACTAGATGGATTATTTTATCTCTATTTTTTTTTTATTCCTAACAAGTTATTTTTTAATTTTATGATACGTAATCATGTTTTTCTTTCATGATATGAATAACCAAATCTTTTTTCTACAAGCAAAAAAATCTCACTAAAACTATAAATGTGCTATCACATTTGTCAAGTAAATTAGTGATAAATGATAACAATATAGTACTCTCTAATGTTACCGTTCTATATTTCTTTTGTTAAAAATACGTGTTATAATAATTTCAGCTAATACTATGTACGGAGAAACAAGTAGAAGTTTTATTTGGGATAATTTAATCCACAACAAACCCTCTAAAAGAACAAGAGAGCAAATTTTTCTTTTGATAATTAAAACAAAGCAATCTTTATTAGATCAACAACTCACAATTCACAAAATGTTTCCATTAATAACTTAAACATCAATGAAATCGAGTGGAGACATAAATTCCATCTCCATATAACACAACAACAACAAATTAATTCTATCGATAATTTCGTATTTTCTTGTCTGACTCAACAATAACAATATTATTCATTATAGAAAGAAATAATAAGAGTTTATATTTTAGGAGTTTCGGGACAACTTTTTTATTTTGTACCCTCCTTTATTTATTATAATTCATAATTTTATTTGAGAGAGAAAAAACTCCATAGCAAATCTTTCACATTTCTTCTTCACCTCTTGCACACAACGCCACGCCCATCCATCCCAGTACTGGCACAGCTCAAGTCTCCAAACTCCACCACCTCCTCATCACCACCACCACCACCCTTCCCGAATCTCGCCGCCGCGCAATCCGCCGTGAACAGACCCGACGCCGCGTACTCCCTCTCTCCTCCGACCACCGGCATCGCCACTCCCATCTTCACCCGACTCACGTAGTTCCTCCCATAAGTCTTCCCCAGAACCCCCTCCACTTCCCCGCTCAGCGCGTAGAACCTGAACCCCAGATCCAGATGCGCGAAACAATCCTCCTCCGGCTCGACTCCGTAGCTATGGACCCTCGACTCCTCGGCCGTGATCGGCACTACCCTCGCCGTGATCTTGAGCAGCCCCTCACCTCAACCTCCACCAGTTTGCCACCGCGAGCCTCGACACTGTGACTCGGCGGGAGGAGTCCGACGACTGCCACGTGGCGACGTCGGAGGCGGGGAGGGGGATGGGGTGGCCGTCGAGGGAGAGGGAGAGGCGGTCGACGGCGTCGTCCCAGGCGGCGGTCTTGGCGGCGCCAAGGAAGAGGTGGTGGCGGTCAAAGAGGATGCCGATGGACTGGACCCACGTGAAGTCGCGGGTGAGGTTGGGGTTACGTTTGCCGATGAAGTGGGCGTTGATGTGGAGGTTTTGGTCGGAGACCAGGCAGAAGTCGGCGTCCTTCTTGCCGTGGAAGTAGAAGTTATCCCGTCGCCGCCCACGAAGCGGGGGTCCTGGCACACTGCGCCGGGCTTGTTGCAGTCTGCCCAGAAAACGACAGTAAAACTTTAAAACGACATAAAATTTGAAATCGACAAGAAATCTTGAGAACGACAGCGTAAGAATAAAGTGGCGCTAGTTGTTGCTTCGAGGACGACGAGTTTATGATAAAGCGACAACAAGCATTCGACGTTGGAAAAGATAAACAATGGCCTCAGCGACAGTTAAAATTATAAAACGGCAATGAAAAATCAATAAAAGCAGAAAACGACATCAAAAGCCAAATTATTATAAAGTCGGTAATAAATGGAAGCTATAAACAAAATACATTAAAAGTGGATCAATCAAAGTGGAAAACGACAAATAGTTTGAAACGGCATTTTAAGAATAAAAACGACAACTCACTATAGGAAATTATATGCATAAAAAAAGAATAAATCGACAAAAGTTCCAACGACAACAAAACTAGAAGAAGGATATAAATATTCAAGCAGAAAAGGAAAGACTAGGGATATGGAGTTAAATTAAAATAAATGTCAATCAATAATTGATCATTTGATAGATGATTATAATTGATTAGCTATATCGATATGTATTTATATCAGTTAATTATTAATTGATTATGATGATAAGTTGATCAAAATTTGCCTACACCGATCATTTTCTTAAATAAAAAAGAATCGATCAATATTTTAAGCGAAAACTATCTACCTCCTAATTGTTCCATAACACTAGTGAGTTTTGAAACTACTCAATTTAAATCAATCTATTTTGGACTAATAACCATGAAATGTTCTAAAAGCTACTTGCCACAATTGTATAATTTCAACACTTATAAAAATATAAACGGATTACGAAATTAAGAAAAGGCAAATAATTAGAACCTGTAGTGTATATATAGTGCTTATATATATGTAAATGGGAGTGAATTTAAGGAACTTACTACAAACGGGTCTACAGGTAACGCAGTCCACCTCACATTGCTGAGGGCAAGCACTAGGACAAGTGAGTTCCATGCCATAGCAGCGAGCATAATTCCTGTTTCTGCATCTCACTCTCTTGGCTCCTGAAGCCTCCGAGGACGGCGGCGGTGACGGAAACGGCGGCGGCGGAGACAAATAAAGAGTACTTCCACCCCCACTACTAGCAGGAGGAGGAGGAGAAGGAGGAGGAGTTGAAGGCAGCTGAGGGGTAGGTGGTGCAGGTGGAGGACTATAAGTATTTCTAGGCGGGGGCGGCGACCGCCTGTGCCGCTTAGGTGGCGGGGGCGGCGGAGACGGAGATGGCATCGAGCAGACGGTTTGACACTTGGCGCAGTCTACAAAGCACTTGCGGGGACAGGCCGCGGGGCAGAAGAGTGGCTTGTGGTAGCACTTTGGGTACCATTTGTCTTTGCACTTCACTTTCTTAGGCTTGTTTGCTTCCCTTTCGGCTAGAGCCACCGCACTCATGGACAGACCAATCACCAACGCATACAATATTATTGAGCGATCCATATTTCCTTTTACAAAATGAATATATCACTTGTGACTTTGTTATACATATATATATATATATGTATATGTATATGTATATGCATATATTATTTTTGGTTTTGTGAATTACATTGAAGGGCTAGACCCTGTTTATATAGAGGGGCTTAAAGGGGGGACAAACAAATTTGAAGCTAAAGTAAGGTGTAAACCTCAAAACTTGAATGTGGGCTTTTTTTTTTTTTTTTAAAACTAATTTCTCAATTTGTACGTAAACTTTTCGGAGTGCTTTTTACTTTGATTAGTAGTGAGATCTCTCCTCCTGCACATGCATGGCCGACTAAAATTCAAAAGTCAACATACTCAAAAATCTCGAAATATGTACTATTTTCTAAATGCTTTTTAGTATTGACCGTTGAGAATTATAATTATAATTGGAGATTAAGTTATGAGTAGTGCTAAAAATATAAATTTTAATGTCAATTTTTGTTCCAACTTTAAAATTGTCCTAAATGTTGTTTAGTGTTGGCTGTTTACAAATTATAATTGAGGATCTAGACCCGTTTGGGGGGAGTTTTGGAGATATTTATGTTGAAGTTTAGATCTGATTTTGGAGATGTATGTTTACCGTAAAAAGTTTTGAAAAAAAGTACATTTGGAGTCTTGTGTTATTGGAGTAATGTTTTGGGGATGCGTTGGTTTACTGTTAAGTTTTGGAGATAACATCTGGAAACCAAATGTGAAAGCCAAACGCTATCTGCAAACCAGACGTTAAATCAACGTCTCTAGACACGCCCGCAAACGAGACCTATGAGTAAGTGTTGCAACATAAATTATAATGCCAATTTTTGTTCTAACTTTGATTGTCACATTCTTATTGAGAAATACAATCTTGAAACTTGAAAGCACCGAAGTTACTACCACATATGACTTATGATAAGTAGCTAGGGAAAATAAACAGAACTCCTAAGAGCATATATATATATATATATATATACACACACACACGCATATGACACATATATAAACGAGGCAAAGCAATCCTATTATAACATCCTTATCAATGTGTCCAACTAATTGATGCCAAGTTTTTTGAACGCGATCTAAATTAGCTAGCTTTTTATATTTATTGTTACTTTTTTTAGTTAATTGTATGCATAATCTAACAATATATATATCCCTTATAACTCAAGTAAATCTCAATAAGCGTGTCTTGGTTACGTTAAAATATTAAAGACTGACGATTTTTTTTTTTTTTTTTGTTTTATTTTGGTGGGGGGGTGGTGGGTGGGGTGGCACTAAAAGAAAGACTGATGATTTGAATATTTACAGAATGGATTTATTATTTTTTATTTAATAGAATGCTGCTTTTATATGCCAATCAAGTGGGGGCAAATGCGTCCCCGTAGTAAGACAAACTGGGTGGCAACAAATTTGCAAATATTGCAGTAAATGCAAGAATACAGGATTTGTGCAGTACCTTTACTTCAAGCAAAAGTAAGGCTAGCTGGTATGTAGTTGATATATACATACATATATTTATCCATATATTTTTTGGTATAAGCTCATGATATTAAGAACTCGTTTGCTTCAGGGGCAGTTAAAAAAAAAAAAAAAAAAAAGAAGTTTGCTCATCTTTTATTAAAACCATAATTTAGGCAGGTAAAGCCTGTCCCAGTTGAGAGCAATACATAAATATACTCTTTTGATATACAAAAGTAAGTACAAACACACATTTTTCATAGAACAGATCTATTACAAGAACCTTCAGGAGTAGAAGCCAAGTAGACCTATACCTTTATCTTCCACACTTTAGGATTTAGAGTACGATACAACTATGTTTGACCAGCAGAGGAAATTTTTTCTCAATTCTAATTTAGATAAAAGCTTAACACAAAACTGGATAAATTAAATTAAAAATTAGGTAAATACACAAATTTCAAATATTTACTTAAATAAATGGTCGATTTTTTATTAGAAAAATGATTATTAATCAATAATTGACGAAAGTCAATTAATCATAGACTATAATTGATCAGTAATTGACCGTTTTTTTTTTAAGATCATTTTGTTAATTTACCATTTTGTTAATTTTATAAAACTTTGGTAATTTATTTAAAAACTTTTTTTTAAAGTTCATTTACCTTCATAGTTTGACTTAAAAAAATAAATCATAGCTCTTTAAGGGAAGAACGTGCAATAACACCCTTATTATATAATTTATCTATGGAAAGTAATTTTTTTAGGTCAAATTTGGATAAGAAAAATATAAATTTAATATGGAATGTAATTTTTTTTAGGTCAAACGTGGAGAAGAAAATATGGGAGTGAATTTTAGGTTATTTGGAAAACGATCACACAAAGAAGTTTTCAAGTGATCGACCAAGACGGCAACATTTGGAGAATTACTAGGACACATGAAGAGCTAAGCAGACCAAAGCCGCGCCACAATAGAATACAAAACTAGCGAGCGAAAGAAAGGAAAGAAACGACACGTGTAAGGCCAAGATCATGAAGAAAGAACGACGGTTGACATTAGAGGATTGCAATGAATCTCCTGTCAAATGAGACCATAAATAGGTGTTTAGATACGAAATTTGTATGCTTTTGAATAGACATGAGAATTATAAAGAAGTTAAAATTGATATATTTAGATTCGTAAATCCAATTAAGCTTTGTATTCTATTGTTTGTCCGTTGACTGGATTTCGATTTGAACAAAAAAGATAGATTTAAGTTAATTTTAACTTTTTTAGGTTAGTTTATTGATATAGCATAAACATCCAATTAAAAATGATTGATTTAACAAGGAGTACTCTACTCTATTCAAAATCAACGTTTTATTTTTTAAAATTTTTAATTTTTAATTTTTTCCTTCAAATCCATTGGTTACGTTGTTGATTCATGAAGTTTCTAGTCTGTTGACGTTCAAGATATTTTTTAACTGTTTTTTAAAATTAAAAAAAAATCTTAAATATAGTCCTCCACCAAAAAAAAAAAAAAAAAAAAAAGTGCCATGGAGAAAACGTCACATTATAGTTTAGTGTTGAATTGCAAGGAGACGCACATTGCACGACGCTTAAAATTTATGGTAAGAAAGTCAAAGTCTTTCATAAATCACTATACATTAGGGTACAGACGGTATTAAAAATTGTGAAAAGTTTAATATAACTACACAGTAAGTATATAATAGAATAACAGTTTCTATAAGTGAAAAAAATCCTCTAACTATATGAACTTGTTTTTATTTGACTTCATATATTGGAAATTTTAATCACGATCTGAGTTAATTGTTGCTTCAAATATTCCTTTGAGCTTGAATCCCCTTAGTCATTAATCTTTATCTACAACATCAATATATGAAGGATCATTAGTAAACTTTAAAATCTTGATTAGGGAAAAATGTGAATATATTTAGATTTAGAGTTCTTCCCTTTGTCGAATAATTTCATATGGACTTATGAGATACATGAACCGTCCGTTATTAAGTTATATACAATCAATAGACCATTCTGAAACTGCCACAGCAACCCTAGTAGAAAACCACCTTAAAAAAAAAAAAAAAAAAGGTTAAAAAATTACTTGGTTTTTCTTCATCGTACATTTTGTTTTTCCGAATAACAAGGCGTCAGTCCGCATTGTAAATACGTCTTGCCGTTGAATAAGTCAGTGATATATATACATATATCTATTTCAATGCAAGTACATGGTATCAAGACATACAAATGCAAAAGTTACTTGTGAATCAAAACATACAAGTGGAGGTGTTGATATTATTATTATTATATTATTATTATTATTCAAAAACTATAACGATAAGAAAGCTTAAATATAAATTTTACCCTTGTTACCATAGACAAAAGCAAATCATCTTAGGTTACCGTCAGTAATCAATTGCCAAAGCTAATATGTTGTGTCACCCATAATAGCTTATTGTGTTACGGGCAGTAATCTCTTATGTTGTCAGAGGTATCTGGTAGTCTACTATGTTACTGTTGGTATTCTGTCATGTTATCGTAGTAGCTTATGGAGATTTGGAGGGGGGAAAAACACAAACACACACGCGCGCGCACACAAACCTGAGCCTCGGCATGTTGCTGATGCTCGCACTGGGGCAAGCTTGTTGCACGATGTGTCATGTAGGTGTGAGATCTCCGTGGTCCTTGTCACGCATGTAGGGCCGGGCGAGCTTACCGCGATTCCGCTTACATGGGGGCGGCACTGATAGCATAAATTTGAGTTCCTCCGACGCGAGTATGCTCATCAGCATTCATTGCTAAGGGTGCCTTCATGAAGATAGGAAAAAGAAAGAGAGGAATGTCAAATTTGGCAAGAAAAAAACCCTAGAGGAAAAATTGTACGCACAATCATAATATTTAAAGAAATGTGGCATGAGGTTTCTTTTTATTATTATATTATTATTTTGTTTTGTTGTTGTTTTTGTTTTTCTTGAGATGGCAAAAACAATCGAAAAGTGATTTATGTGGTATATATTCCCGTGAATTTTTATTATATAATGAGCGAAAGGAAGAACATCTCATTTAAACTGATACCCACACTCCTTTCCTCGTCTCATGTTGTCTCCATTAATTCAAATCTTATTTAAATAATAATAATAATAATAATAATAATAATAATAATAATGTAGAGAAATAGTGCTATATAACTGTAGGCTACCAGGCAAGAAAGCTAGAAGCAATATTAGGAAAGACTCATTAAAATAATTTTCCAGCTAAACCCTGGAAGAAAAAAATTGGAACAAAAGTAAAAAGAGTGCATCAACAATCCAATCTTTTAAAAAGACAAAAAAGATTTTGAGAAATAAATCTATAATTCTGAATATTCAAGACATCTCTATGGATCTAGCATTCCTTATAATATTTCCCAATGTTAAAGCTCAATAAATTTAGGCCTCCACAGGACTTTTCAATAATTGAAGCCTTGTGGTCTGTTTATATATGTGTATATATACAACACACCACATATATAAACCGCCAAATCTCTCTCACTCACTTTGGAGGTTTTAATATGTGAAAGAAAGACGAGTCATATAGTGGTGCGTGTGTCAGTCTTTGTAGTCTTTGTAGTCATAGAAGACATGTATTTGTTAATTGCTTGCCTTTTCTACATTTTCTTCTACTGATGTTGATAGACCTCACTTCCTTGTGTTTTGATATTCTAACTTATGGTTTTCGTTATTTTCATTTATAATATGGTTCTTACCCCGATTTGTTTAATTCTTTATCTTGTTTGCGTGGTTTTTGTGTAACATATTTATTATTAGCAGTTGGTCAGATATTTCCGTCAACTGTAGAGGATTTGTTAAGGATCATTTGTGTGTTCAATATTGTCTATACTTTTTTGGGTGTCTTCTATTTGTGAAGTCCGGTACACAGTGTTTCTCCTTGTGCATCATTCAAATTTACAATTACAACTCATTTTCTATCATGTTGATCTTTCTTTTATAAGAAGTTTTATGTGTGAATTAATGATTGTATTATCTTTCATATTAGAATATAATTTTCAGTTAAAAAAATGATCATAAATGAATTACGACTTAGAATCGGGGATGGGGAGGGAATTGTGTCACATGCCCCACCTCAAAACCTTAGATGTAAAAAGAATAATAAACATGTTTTAATTTTTTTTTACATTATATTTGTGTATAAATTGTTTGAGTTAAAGATTAATTGTCTTTTATTTTCATATCTAAGAGAAAA